>CAWUFW010020823.1:0-139554 GCA_963921515.1 Calotriton arnoldi
CCCAGTTTGGACCCAGCCATATGCAAATCAGTCTTGACCCTGTGCCCCATGGGAACAGTCCAGACCGAACTGCCAGGCCAGGTCCTCCCTGGACCGGAAACATTCATCCTGGGACCGGTTTCAGGGTATGTCACCCTTCTTCAGCCAGGCTAGCTTGAATCCAGTGGCACAGTGAGCAAGGGACCCACGTCTGGGCATACCCATCCCACTTAGGGCGAAAAGTATTACAGCAAACAAATGTCAGCCCACACCCTAAGCAGACATAGACAGGCTCATACCATACAATGCCAGACCATACCACATAATGACAGGCCATACCATTCAACACTGTAGAATAATTTTGACTTGAACTCCAAACTTAAAGTAAACACCAGTGGGCATTTGTCTCAGTTGTGTAATGCTGCACTAAATGACACCATGTGAGTATATCCTGTACATCAATAACACTGACTATCCTGCCACTCCACTGAAATCCTCTAAACCATCAATCCACCTCTTCAAATGTAGCACTAAGTCGAAAATCTGGACTGAATGCCAATGTGTCATGAAGAGGCCATCTTGAAAGCAGTGAACTATGACCTAACACCCATGACAAACCTCCTCCTCCTCACACCTGCCTTTCACTCATGTGAATAAATGTGAGTAATTGAATAAATAAAGAGTCATTGTGCAGATTGCAAACCTTTTACCTGGTCAGTCTGCATGTCAACTCCTTGATCCAGCTCTCTATAAGACTACAAAAACTCTTACTTTGCCTCCTCCACAAACTATAAGTCACAAGAACAAGTAAACTATTTAAAAGTGGAGGGACCTGTGCAAGAAATGTCTGGAGAAATGAATGGTAGCATATGTTCATGGAATGTAAGAGGTCTCATATATGACACTGCACGTAAGACATCAACTAATCCATGTGTGGCACAGAGATTCAAATTGTATGAAAGATATCATCCGTGCAGTATCACTGTGATCCAGAAATGCAAGTAAGCCATTGGACCAGAATGAGATGACCTGTCATTAGGCATCCAGTGACCAGCACTTTATTTGTTGTAACTAATCTGTCATGTGTATGCCACTGACACACTACTCATGCCTCACTGTGACCTTCCCTGACAGTCGAACTTAAAAATACCCTTCACACTTACCCCTCACCTACCCATCTACCACCTTCCCTGCTCTACACCTGGGACAATCTCTGATACAGGTGCCAATCTACTCCTACGAGTTCCCTGCTCCACAATGCTACACCCTGGTGCGTATCTCCAAATCTCTGAGCCGAGGTCAAGGATGTCTGATATAATCCAGTTCTCAACTTATTTGCTAAAGACATTTATTACAGACCACCCCAAAAGAAGTCCTACAAGCATGGCCATGTGCAGCAAAAGAGTGGATAGCCCAATCTGCTCCCAGTCCTCCCTGGAACAGATATAATCTCTCCTGTGACACGTAACCAAATGACACGTATAACCCCAAAGTGTGCTGCATACAGACAAATCTGGCAACACTGCCATAGACACTCCACCGGTCAAAAAATTAATAATTATAACTATGTCATTTAATAAATAAAGACGTATATCAAAATATATGACATAATATAATTATTAAAATTAAAAAGAAACAAGCAAACAAATGATAACGAAAAACATTTCCCACCCATAATAATTAAAAATAACTTACAGTTTTGTAGCAGTAGATAGTCCTCAAAAATGAACAAATCCATAGTATTTAAAACGAAATACGAATCCATGAAATAAGTAAAACCCCCAAAAAAGTAAAAATACGGCTGTAGAAAAAAGGCTCCATCTACGCAATCCTCTCAATGACGAAACTCTCAAAAACCCGAAAAATAGTAAAAATAAAAAAAACGAATCCATGAAAAAAGGAAAGCCCCAAAAAAATGTAAAAATACAGCGGTAGAATAAAATAAAAGGAAATGTAAAAAAGTAATTTGTTTCAATGAAACTAAATACATTCTCATTTAAAAAAACAAAAAACACATCTTGACCTCCATAGTGAATCAAAACCGAAAACCTGCAAAAATAAAAAAACAATGCCCTCCCACATAAATACATATAAACCCACACACATTGATTACAACATTTAATACAATATAACATAATTAAATATCACATAACTAGCACTATATAACTCTACACTACTCTTAAAGACTACGTCAAACACATCAAACACTAAACTACCAAAACAACACCATACTACACAAAAAATGGACATTTAACACTTTAACGACTCTAACTACACTACCACTAGCTTCCCCCTGCCCTAAAATGACCTTAAAATTTAAATAAAACAAACTTACCTTAAGCGACTAAACGCAGTACCCAACCACGAGGTTCCATGTTCCAAAATGACCTAGAAACAAAATAGACACAGAAAAGTGAGCAACTAGAAAAAAAAATGGCCGCGTAATAAAAATGAAAAAAGACTATCTCCCCATAGACAAGAATGGAGAATTAAAAAAAAATCCAAAAACTTAAATATATATTTTTAAATTATGATAAAAATATAGAAAAATATAGAAAAAATGTACAAAAAATGTAAAATATATATTAAATACTATATTAACACAAAATATAAAATATAATATTTAATATATATTAATAATATATATTTTTGTGATATATTTAATTTTTAACATACAAAAATAGCAAGACTTTTGTGAATGTACACACAATATGACAATGTTTAACAAATAAAAATATCTTATACAAAAATATTTGTTTGAAACATATTTGTAAATTATTTAATATATTAAATATTATTTATAAAAAATAATGATATTTAATATACTAAATAATAAATAAATAAATGGCCCTGGCCCAAGATGGCCGATGGGTAAGGAGCTCCCGCTGGGAGCTCCCAGGCTAGGGATCGCCTTATGGTGAAAATCCCTGAAAAAGCCAGGGCTCTGGAGAGTGACGGAGGCCCATAGACTGCTGGCGACCGGAGGCGTGAAGATCCGCCTAAAGATCCACCTAAAGAGGTGCCCCGAGATCCGGGCTCGCCGTTTTCTGAGTGCGCCCCGCTGCCTTTGGGTTCGCGTGCAGCGGCGCAGGGCGGCCGCGTTGACCTCCAGGTGAGGAGCTGGGGATCGCCGAGCAAAGAAGCGGAGCTCGGGGGACGCCGCTCGCGGAATGCTGTTTCTGGAAGTCCGGGGGGGCCCTGGGGCTGCAGGGTGTACCGCTGAGCCCCCGGTCCGCAATGCCTGACCTCAAAATGGCGCCGTCCAGGCATCTCCTTTCACAACTGCAAGCCCGTGTGTGGCCCTCCAGCCACACATGTATCAGAAATGGCAGCCGCGATACGAGTGAGGCCGCGATTATAGCTGCGGCAGAGTCGGAGGGGACGCCGGACGGAGAATCGAAATCACCACTGCGAAGGCCCAATAAGAAACGCAACACAAGAGTGGAGAGAACCGCTGCAAGAGACGGAGTGGCTACCGCGAGCACCTAGATGATGCGCCGCTGCGGCCTGTGAGCACCGGTAACAGTGAGTGAAGAGACTGGGCTGTGAGCTGGGGGTGCGGCAGCCGGCCCGAGGGGCTCTTATCCTCCCTGACTGAGCGGAATTCACAAGGATTAAGGGGAGTGAACATCACACATAGAGCCCATAACCCATGGTGCGTTGAGACCCTGATTGCTGAGGACATTTAGGCGTGAGTGTAAATCAGCAAAGAGGAGGCGGCCTCCGCATCGGGGCAGAGACCCACTGGGTAGGCCACAAGTAATAACCCACATATGGCTGAGGGAGAGCCTCATTGATCAAGGAAACGAAACAGATAACGCTACACTGGCATAACTGCGCGCAGGAGGACAGGAGCGCTTTGAAATTGAGGTGTTATCGACATAGGTGAATTTTGCCCAGACTACAATTTTCTAATAATGGCCACCATGAGTGGGCCCCTTTCCAAAGCACTCCTTCTCCCCTTGTTGGGGAGGGATCCAGCATCTATGCCCTGGAGTCTCAGAGACCCCTCTGAGAGAGTCCACCGCGACAAGGGAGTCTCACACAGCGGAGGCCTGGGTTTCTATCCCATTACCGCTGGGAGCACAGCACCGTACACCGTGACCGGCGCGCTCGAAGGAACTTTTGGACTATGCCCCCCCTAGGTGGAAACTATAACCTTTCTGTATGTACTGCGGTGCCCGAGCAACCTTTGGCCGATGACCGGTGGAGCTGTCCCACGCATCTATAGAGGAGTTTGGCTCTGGTTCACCCCTCGGCCGTCACCTACCCAGCCGGACGTCGGACACTGTTTTTCCTCGTCTCCCTGCTGTGCCTCCTACTCTACGTCTACCTCCCCTATTCCTTCCCTCTCTCCCCTAATCTTCTCTCCCCTTGCCTATTTTTTTTTCTCAAGTTCATGCTATGCTTTTGTACTCATGTAACCGATGTAACTTTGTAACCATGTTCTGAAACAATGTTTCTTCCTCATGTAAAGTGCTCTGATACCTCCGGGTCTAGCCAGCGCTATATAAAACTCAATAAATAAAAAGAATTTTTTTTTTTTTAAATAACCCAAAAAATATACAAACTATAACATTGTAAAATACGTATTACATATTTTTATTACAAAAATAAAATTAGCTAAAATGTATTAAAACATATATAAAAACAAATGTACTAAAATGTTTATTTTTCTTTCAAATAAATGAAAAATTACAAAATTTAAAAAGTATACAATGAAAATATCAAAAATATACTTATATTACTATGGCATGTTTGAGTTTGGATAACAATGTAAAACATTTCTAAATTGTTTAAACATTTTTAAATGTATTAAAATATATTTGTAATATTGTAAATATATATTCAAAATATATGTTAAAATGTGGTTTACTTTATAATGTATTCTGATTTGCATCAAAATTTGCTAAACATTTTTTTGTTACATAAAATGTCAAATAAAACTGAAAAAAAACAATTTGAATGTGAACTTCTAAAATAAATACAATTTATTTTGAATAAACATAATAACAATATAAAGTCACATATGTCTCCTTTTTTATACTGAAAAAATAACTATTCCAACTCCAAACTAACTAAACTCAGGGAAAGTGCTGGATAATAAGCCATTTGAATTTACAATTCCAACTCCAAATTAACTAAACTCAAGGAAAGTGCTGGATAATAAACCATTAAAATTTACTATTCCAACTCCAAACTAACTAAACTCATTGAAAGTGATGGATAATAAATCATTTAAATTTACTATTCCTACTCCAAACTAACTAAACTGAGTAAAAGTGCTGGATAATAAAAGAAAAATATTAACTATTCCAACTCCCAATTAACTACATTCTGAGAAAGTACTCAAAAATAAAAAAAATTACATTTTAAAAAATGTACATATAATTTGAGAATTTGGAAATTTAACACAATGAAAATACATTTTTTTATAATCATATAAAAATATTTAACAATTTGTTAAAATTCTATATAATAAAAATTACATTATTTACCCCACAAAATTTTGGGGACTTTTCTTTAAATTGTAAAAACTTACATTTTTTAATTCAAAATTAACATTTATTCTAAATTTCCCCCAAAATAATTTTTTAAAATTTTCCGAAATGTAAAATTTTTTATCATAAAATAATATTTTTTTATAAAACTTTTTTATAAATACAAGTTTTCATATTGTATACAGTCAAATAAATTAAAAAAATTAAAATATAAATATTTACATTTCAAAAATAAAGTAAAATAAAATAAAATTTTAAAGATTTTTCTAAATTTAGAAAATTACAAAACAATCAACACTTCAAAAAGAAAGAAAATAAAAATAAATTTATAAAAATTCAAAAATAATCTTTAGAATTTTGCAAATTTATTTAAAATTTACATTATTAAATTACAAAAAAATATATGTATAACTTCACACAAATATATTAAAAATTACTCCCCACCCTTTTCCCCTATAAACCCAACATCCCGCTCCTAATTAAAATAAATGTAAATTAAAAAATATATAATACTTTAAACAAATATATTTTAAATTACTCCCCATCCTTATCCACTATAGACCCAACATCCCGCTCCTAAAAATGAGACAAAACATTTCAAAAAACCTTTTAACATTAAAAAAAATATTTATACATATAAACTAACTACTACTAAAATAAAATAAATTATTTTAAACATTATGCAAAAAAAACTGTCGATATTATTAACAACTATGGGCCATATTAGCAAGAAGCCCGATAAAATTATCGCCGCTTTAGCGGCAGGAAACTGCCGCTAAAGCAGCGATAATGGGCTTGCTAATATGCGTTATAGAATTCCAATAGAAGCCCAGGTTAGATGTGTAGGACATCTAACCTGGGCTTCTATTGAATTCTATAACGCATATTAGCAAGCCCATTATCGCCGTTTTAGTGGCAGTTTCCTGCCGCTAAAACGGCGATAATTTTATCGCCGGTCTTGCTAATATGCCCCTATATTTTTTACATCGATATTTTCAAAATTGATATTTCTTACTTACACAAATTTCGATATTTTTTAGAACGATATAACTGACCTCGATATTCTGCATCCTCGATATTCTTCACTCAATATCCATTACACTCGATATTTCTACATCAATATTCTGTCTGTTCACCTTATAAAACATCTTTTAAAGGTACCCTGCTTATAGTTACATGCCCCGTCCCTGCAACACCTAGGGGAGATCTTGGGGGTACCTAATATGTCAAAATAAGGTCGATTATCACATTTAAAGTGCCAATACCACCAAAGTCTAGCTTCCAGTGAATTCACTTTTAAAAGCAGTGCTGCAACCCAGGGCTGCTTTTAAAATGACCTCAGGCTCTCAGCAGTGCACACATGCAAGTCCAAAAAAGGCTGCTGGCTTCTAAACTGCATTGCCCTATTATATACTAGGGAATTTAGGTAGTTTTCATCCCCTTGCCCTATTATATACTAGGAGCTTATAGGGTAGGTCATGCCAATTATAAGTGTACCACAATGTATATGTTTGTGTTTAACATAGCACTGTTCCTGGGCCTGACTAGCAGAACCCATGACACAGTCAGGGTGAGCTACCACCAGTTTCATTTGGCACAAAAGTGGGGGTGAACAGGCCAAAAGGGTGTCTTTCTAACACAGACCATTTCCTTCTGGGTGATACAATGATGTTCTCACATGCTTATTACCAGAGTCTCTCAAAAACATTAGCATTTTACCTGAAGTAAATTGCACCCCATTGTCCGAGACCAATGCTTCAGGAATACCTTGTCGTGAAAACATATCTTCAAGAAATTCTTTCTCTACTTCCATAGTTACATTACTCACCAACCTCACTTCCGGCCACTTTGACCAATAGTCAATAAGTATTATCGGCTAAATTTCTTTGGATGATAAAGTAGAAAAGGGTTCCATGAAGTCAATAGCCAATTTCCACCAGAGACCATCTCGTAATTCTACCATCGTCAAAGGTATATTTAAGGGTTTTGCCACCTTGTCACTTACACTACATGCCTTGTAATTCCTTACCCATGAGGCCAACATGGCATCCAAACCTGGTCACCAAAAGGTTTCCTTGATTTTCCTCCTTGTAGTCAACACACCTCCATGCCCTTCATGTCCAAGCTTGATGATGAACTCGCTTACTCCACATGGTGATACAATTCTGTCCCTTCTCAAAATTATCTCAATGCACACCGAAAATTCATCCCTGACCTTCCAAAGTGCACTACATTCTCCACGCGATTGCCCTTCTCTGGACCAACCACTCGATATATATCCCTTCACAGTCTCCAAGGTCACATGTTTTCCCATTTCCTGTATCCACACAGATTCTGTTAGTTCTTGCTCCCAGCCATTGACTATGTCCTCTCACCCTATAACATCTTCGTAGGTAAATGCCACCTCTCATTCATTTTCATTCGTTAGACATTCATCCATGCAGTTTCTTGGTAACCTCGATAAACCATCAGCAATTGCATTATTTTTACCAGGTGCATATTCTATCTCATAATGGAACATTTGCAATTTAGATTCCAGCCTTGGTGTCAAATTCCTTCCCTCACCAGGTTTCAAAATATTAACCAAAGGCTTATGATCAGTACATATCTTGAATTTCTTCTTCAACACATACATTTGAAAACGTTCTGCTGCCCACGCAGCCGAAAGCAGTTCTTTCTCAATGAAAGAGTAGTTATGCTCGATTCGTGTTAAAGTGTGTGAAGCATATGCCACAAACTACTTTGCTGAATTATTTTTTGAGAAAGAACAGCACCAATACCTTACCTACTCGCTTTTACCAATAATATGCATTCAGCCCCTCTTACAAATGATTTCAGACAAGGTGCCACAGATTTTTCTTTCTTCAGCTCATTAAAACACATAGGGGTCCATTACGATGTCGGGCGGAAGCACGACCGCCGTGCTGTCGGAGGCAAAAACCGCTAGTTACCGGTTGCCAGCAACGGCCCACACGCCCGCCAAATTAGGATGTGAAGAGTCAATCAATCAATCAATCAATCATGTCACTTATAAAGTGCACTACATACCCGCGAGGGTCTCAAGGCGCTGGGGGAAGAAGGGGGGGGTGCTGCTACTAATCGAAGAGCCAGGTCTTGAGGAGTCTTCTGAAGGCCAGTAGGTCTTGGGTCTGTCGGAGGTTGGTGGGGAGGGTGTTCCAGGTCTTGGCGGCGAGGTGGGAGAAGGATCTGCTGCCCGCAAGCCTGCGCCCGCCAGCCTGCGGCGCCGCCCGCCATCAAAGTGCGCCAGTCTACATAGCGGCGCGAGCCAATGGAGACACACCGTCCGACGAAATGACGTACCGCCCGGCGTACAAATTACGATGCCACAACCAAACAGCCCCACCGGCAAAGAGACACCGCACGAGATACCAAGGCGGAAACCCGACTGTTCTGGACGGAGACTAAAAAGGCGGACCACCCAGAGATGAATCCTGCACTCCAGGCCATCCCCATGCTCTACCTGATGCACCACCTAGGAGTGAACGCACCACGAAGACGCAGGTAGGCAGACACACAACAAGGGTATGAAAACAATGCACACAGTGCAAGTGCGGAAAAACTGTACATGGCCCCCCCAGACACCCCTGTGTGGACAGGACACATCCACCACTGTACCCACACATGTCCCACCTGTCAAAAAAACCAACTCGCAACATCCTGCGCACCCACTACCCGGGCCCAGGAAGTGACGTCCCCGTCACGGCACCGCAGCGTAGCGGCGATGACGCAGGTACACATGCGCACAACACAGTGGCCAACTACTGCGCCATAATTGGGCTGCACACAAACACCACAGGGCCACAACTACACACCCCACACACCAGCCCCACCCTGAAGGCACATGTCACGTGGCCTTCCTGCATCAGTCATGGCCCCAACCGACAACTCACAGTTGTCAACTTGACGTCACACAAGTGTCCCGAACAGAGGAGTAATGTGAATGCAAAATAGGACACACCCTTGTATGTAAAACATGGATAATCACACGGCGGCTTCCACATAACAGCGCAGAATATCGACAATGTCCGGAAAAGGCACGCCAATCACAACAAGAAATACCAATACCATCCTGCTCGCAATAACAACACATGCAATGTACAAAATAGAAAAACCCTGCTGCCTGAGAACAGGTGTGCCCAATCACTACACCCACACAGAAGCCGCAATGTACAGCGGCAACGGAGTGTCCCGCCCACACACGGGAGAGCAGATAGCACTGAATGGCCTTCCATTCCTGCTCCGAAATAACATTGCAACAAATTATGCTGGAGAATGGAGCCATTGTACCAACAAGAAGCAAAACATAGCCATGCAGAGTAAAACGTCCACTGGCAGATAGCGCACAACATGAAAGAAAGATAACACCACAAAATGCAATAATACCACTCCTCCATGTGGACCAAATGAAAGTAATGTGGAAAGAGTCACACACCACTGGCCTTGACTATTCATAGAAGCATGTGGGATGAGGGACTGTGTCCTCCGCCCAAGCTATACCCCAAGTCCATCCGCCGTACATCCATTCCAGAATTCCCAGCATCGTCGGAGGCTGCACTCTGCTGACTGCTCAGGCAGACGGAGCACGCCATCACATCACCCTGTGGCAAAATGGCTGTTGCACCACTGACCCTCAACTACGCCGGACAGATCAAGCTGTACAGTGACAGCATGCTACACATAGTGGGCTGCTCAAATCTGGGAATGCTGAATGTAAGTTACCGAGTAACTTACCGCATTGCAATGTTCAGCTGCGTCATCCCCGTATTCTACTGTCGGAGGTGTCCGTTCCACTGGCCTGTGGATTTATGTCTCTCCAACCCGGCATGTCCAAAGGCGGACTTGGTACACTTGTTTGCACCCCTGGACGACCATGACAGGATCTGTTCAGTGTATGGGGGCTTGCCGTTTGTGGCTGCAATCGGGGACACACTGCAATGGGACCAGTGTGCCTCCACACAACGTCTTCTGGATCACAGTTTCATCGAATGTCATCCAACATGTCCCATCAGGATTCTACAATGGACAACTTACGATGAACACGTTGCCACCCACCATCCGCTTCATTGGATGACATCCATGTTCACCATCAATGGGATGGATACCTTGCTGAAAGGTATCGCATACACGTCAACTTGTCAATTCATGGGTCCCCGACTCAATATCCCCAATTGAACATAGATGTTCAACACCGTACCCATGCTTGGCTTCCGCACGGAGTGGGCAGTTAGCTGTACAAGAACTATACCATATAATCTGCAACTAACACCTTACCATCAACTCCACTGCCATGACATCTGACATTTTCGGGACATGCACCCTGTTCCTCACCATATCCTGTGTCTCTGCATGAACAGGGGGAGGCAGAGGTATGGGACTTGTGTACAGTAACCACATGGCCAATACAGCACGAACAACTATGCCATAAAATGTATTCTGCGCACCTGGACACATGCACCTGTCAGTGCACACTTATCTGTCTGCTGTAGTACGTGCGAACTGTCACCTCACCTTTGTCTGTACTTCCGTGCCAGGACTGTTGCATGGACAACAAATGCAACCCCCTACAACATGGCCCTAGTTACAGTGTCATGTTCAGTAGCCACCACATTGCAACAACTGGTGAGACGCTGCTGCATGCAGGTGGGCACATGCCCTGATGTCACCTCTGACGCAGGTGTGTCGGAGTCACTATTGTATTAAACCGGTACCATGGAACTGAGATGAACTGTCCCTATGATGTCAAGCTGTCTGGTAGGCTGAATGAATACTGTCTGTGTCAAAGCCCAGAGACCATCAGTAATTAGCAAATGTACTTTAGCATAGCAAGGGCAAGGCAGCTGTAACCCTGAAGCCTCCATTCCACAGTCAACAACTAATTACATCTACCTGTACCCCCTTTCGTATGTGTAATCATGCTAAGTATATCCACCACATGCATTTTGCTGCCAGTAGTGTCCACTATTCTGCATCACAGAGGAAGTAAGTCCAAATACATGCCTCGAAGCAAATATGTGACTCTGTAGAATTATTTCCAGAAGAAAAGTACGAATGAGAGAGGATGAGAGTGTGTGAAGTACACGAGACTCGTGAGATGACCATGTAGTCCAGTGACATTGGATGTCAATGCATATGAGTTTCCGCCACAGTGGACCTAGTGCAACACTACAGGTCGTGGGCCTTTGATTGTCAGACTCTGATGTGGCCCAACAGATCATCACATTAACACAGACGGGCTGGTCACTTCAAAGCACAGTCCTACATATGTGCATAATTACCTTCACAGTCGGACATCACACTCATACAGCAAAAGTAGGACCCACGCAAGAAGCATGCCACAGCAATGCATGACAAAACACACACAGGATATCAGTGTGGGTGGGCAGGTCCGCACAGTGAGTACGAACTGCTGAAACTCACAAACATGCTTAATTAAACCAGGCACAATCTTGACAGTCACACACCCTGCCGACCCACAATGGCCAAAACACATTAAGTAGGAGCCATCCTTAACTGCAAGGACACACCCACACACTGCACACCGTGCAACATACAATACACATATGCGCTCACATTCATAGACCTGAACACGGATACAAACACCCACCATGCCCCTGGGTAACACATGTGTGCAATCGACATTGCCAGAGTGCACACACACACCAACACTCCCCCAAAGTCACACACTGCACACCACACACACCTACACCTCCCAAATGCACACTTTGAAAGTACGCCATGTGCCCAGGCTCAATGTTCATCACAAGATTAACATACACCTACACTGCTGGCCACCCAGAAAGTAAGCTCAGACATATATATGTAAAAAAATGTAAGTCCGTTTTTATATAGCGCAGCTACTCACCCTTACGGGTCTCAAGGCGCTGGGGGCCGGAGTGGAAATTAAGAGAGCTATTGCCCAGAGTCACATGGCGCTGAGCTGCCGCCGGAGCCGGGGATCGAACCGTGAACCCTGTGCTCCGAAGACAGCTGCCCTGGCCGCTGCACCACACCTCTCCACACCCGCACACTATGCACATGCTACCTGTCATCCTGTGGCCAGACTCACACCCTGTGCTTTGCTTGCACGCAAACATGACACGTATTCATTTACCATGGAATTCCAGGAAATACATGCAGACAATCCGTGTCACTAAAAAACTTCTTCATCACACACACAAGTAGCAGAGTCTGAAAGAAGTGAAGTCCCAGCCACGTGTAAAACACATTGGAATGTGACACCAGACATTGCAATTGTTGATGTACCATACAAGGCATGTGCCTCACTTAACTATGCACACACAGTAACAACTGCAATCAGCAACTACACAGACACAACCGACTACAGGAACAACAGCATCCAGTCACAGATTACATAGACAGGCGGCAGAAGTGTTCAACACCAGGGACAGTGGCCAGTCCAATGTGCAGAGTAGTGACACGAAAAGCTCCGTATGCAATGTGTGTGAGTGTACCCTGACATGGCCACCAACACTGCCATGGCAGGCACAATAGCCATCACAGCCACCACTGTGTCACAGGTAGATGTGTGTGTGTCCCTACCATTCAAACAGGATGGCAGTTCAACTCAGTGCTGTCTCTGTGCTACGGGACAGTTGGAGGTCCGCCCCTGAGAGAGAAGCACAACTGTGGAAGACACACCTGTGTCATGTGAAGCGGGAGTTTCGCTTGGGCCAGGTGGATGGGTGGCACAGGTAGGTGCACACATGCATTGCTGAAACAGACTGTGTGAGGAGGATTCCGGAGGGCTATATTTCCACTGTGTTGGTATTTGGAAAGCCCACCTGTCTGGCGATGAATGTGAACTTGTGTGGGCACAACAGGCGGGCACACTATCAATGCTGCATCAGGTGTAGACGTTAGCCCTCCCTCTGGGGACATGCTGGATACTGCTGTGCGTCTGCCAGGCCTTTGCCAAGGCACTCACATCCCCTGTCCACCAGGTGTACCCCCTACATTGTCTGCCTGCACAGGCTACCCAGGGCACGGGATGGCAGTGGAGCTTGGTGGGTGGGAGGTCATGGCGCCCTTCTCCTGGTCACATCTCGCAGGCAACACATTCTCAGTGAGCAGCAGGGCACAAGTCCTAAAATGTAGTGGGGGGACGCAGACGTCATGACAGGAAGTGACGTCACGAAAGGTGGCTTGCACCATCAGACTTATTGCCTCCCTTCGCCCACCCCTTACATGCGATTGCAACAGAGAAGCCAGCGCGTGCACAAGCAGCACCGAGCTCGCCCCAGAGAGGCCAAAGAGTGAATGTGTGTGTCCATTTGCACCAGTTCCCTGGCTCGCGGTAAAATCAGTGGTGGGACGCCGTCCACCCGTGTGGTACCCTGACTCGAGACCTGGTGTGCAGGCAAAGTGTCCTATTGGCTTTGCGATATGTGTGAGTTGCATGACACTCGTTGGCTGGGGATGGCTCGGAGGCCCGTCACCCTGAGGCCCATGTCCCACCACATGGGTCCCTTGTCAATGGCAGCAGTTGTAATGACTATGCGTGCAGGGGTGGGTCAACCTTTCGTCTGGGATTGTGTTTGCGGCCTGGCCCGCTAGGGCAGCCACAGCCTCTGTGTGTTGCATGTGGTGTATCCGGACTCCGGAGGCTGTCATGCATTGTCACTGTTGTCCAGGTATCGAGTCGGGTACCACGCGGGTGGACGGCGTCCCACCACTCATATTACCGCGAGACAGATAATTGGGGCAAATGGACCCACACATTCACTCTTTGGCCTCTCTGGGGCGAGATAGGAGCTGCTTGTGCACGCGCTGGCTTCTACGATACAATCGCACAAAAGGGGTGAGCGAGGGGAGGCAATGAGTCAGACGGTGCAAGCCACCTTCCGTGATGTCACTTCCTGTCGTGACGTCAGCGTCCCCCCACCTCTTATTTTAGGACTCGTGCCCTGCTGTTGTCAGATGTGCCACTGCCCAGGGGGTGGAGAAAGGGTCAGGAATGTCAGCCTGATATTGGCCCAGTTGAAGGACCACCTTGACTGGGGGGGACAACCATTGGACAGTGTTGCGTAGCCCACCCACGCGTACATGTGGGCCCTCCATGTACAGTGTCACCTGCGGCAAAGTGATGTAATGGGCAATGACGTTATTGAGGAGAGCTGTCTGCCCCACGCAGAGATGGCGCATGAGCTCAACAGACCCAGCACTGAGGGCAGCAGGGGTCACATGTGCAGGGGCAGCTGTGCCTGGTGTGAAGGATACTCTACCCTTCATCCCTGTGCCGACACGTGTTGCACCTGTGGAAGTAGATGGGAGGGCGGGCATTGGCCTCCGCGTGGCTGAAGAGGAGCCAGAGTCCACGTCCCCTGTGTTAGCAAACATGGATGCATCACCTCGGTCCTCAGATGACTCAGAAATTGCCGTCTCGGCATGTGATTCATCCAGCACACGTCTGGCCCCTCCGAGGCGCTGGTCACATCTGACACACTCAGCACCTGTGCAGCTGCTACATCCGATGCCACACCACTGTTGACCGTCCCCTGTCCCTCAGCACCCACGGGAGATGCCACATGAGAGAGAGCGAGGTGGCCTCACTCATCTGGCATCAATTAAACAGACATGTGCAAGGGAAGCAGCACAGAACATCCACCAATCCACATGTTGCACGATACCTGTGCAATTGCATACAGCCACCACAATCAACACGTAATGGCTGGCGTACAGTAACTGAAGCCGCTAATAAGTGGCACATGTGCTGTGCACATAGCACTACACCCGGCCTGTGTCACCCTGCAACCATAGTCCCAAATCGCGGTGTGCACACCCACTGTCCTGATGGGGCAAGGATGACCACTACGTAATTAGGCCAAAGACATACCTGCATGGAGCAGAATGGGAAACCACTCACACAGACTGCAACATGACGGGCCACAATGGCCATGAGCCCATGCCATCCACCTGTCGTTCACACGAGCACAACTGCTGTTGCACAGTGTGCCGGATGTGTAAGCACCAGAGATATGAGCTGAGGCATCGCAAACATATGACCGAACGAAATCAGAGTAGGCACAGTGCCTCAAACATACATGTGAATTGCCAATCCAGGCCACTACAGGTTGTTCCTGAGGGCTACGACTCTGAGTGCATTGAGAATGCAGAGTGTTCAAATTACATCTTGACCCTCAGGAATAGCATATGCATGTCAGGTGCACACAGCACAGGGTACACTTACAACCCACTGCATACACAACATACATCTCATCACCCAGATTATGGTTAGGCTGTGGACACATGCTGCCTCTCACCGCAAAATACACCATCCCACATTACTGTACACTTGCTTGCTGCTGATGCCCCTACAAACATGCATCCGGCACAGGCTGTGTGACTGTCAAGATGCAGACCATTATTGGTGAAATGCAGCGCCGTGCTGACCTGACAATACGAGGGGGCATCCCCCGATCCGTTATCGCCACGTAGTAGCTCATCCGGCAGATGACGTCACACCCTTTGTGGAATTGGCTGCACTGTCGGTCACACATACACAGAGGCATCAACTTGGATGCAATGCCTCATCACAAGCCCTTGGGCTGGAGGACTTCAAACTGCAGGGATGGTACACAAGAGCCTTGGAATGTCACTCATACACTTCTCAACATCACCCACATCCACCAATCACAGTGGCATGCTGCTGACCCATCCCAAATACTCAGAGACGTGCAACAGAGCCAGGAAGTAATCGGACATGGCCCAACAGCATGTGTACACCACACGTGACTGCATGCTGCTGGGAGTGTGTACACAGTACCTGTCCATCCCATTCACATGCAGGTTGCCAGCACATTGAGCAATGTGTAGTCTGCCCACATCTACTGTCCATTGTCAGGTGGACCAACACATAGATCACAAGGCAACACATCTTTGTGGGTGGACTCACTGTGTCCAACACTGCGCAGCCCTCAACGTACTCGGCCTGTGAATGGCTCACCCCGCAATGGAGGTCACATTCAGTGCCACTATCTCTCACACACATCCCTATCACAAGGCATGGTGTGTCCAATCGACAGGGCTGAGTTTGTGCATTTCAGGAGAGACCTGAACAAAAGACACATGTAACCCACTGTACAGTCAGTGTTGTCTCCTTCTAGGATTGTGCGGTCAATGTGCAGCCCAGGTCTGCTGCCACTGAGAAGGCCAGCAGGGACCCAGCCAGCCATTCACACAAGCAATGACTGCCCTGAGTCCTGCATTGCCAAGTGAATGCGTGACTGGATGTCTGACATGGAAATGCCATGTACCACCACTCGTGAGGGACGTGCATGGGAAAGCGCCATAGAGCCTACATACCCCTTACACCTGTAGTTAGCATGGTAAGCAGTGCATGTTGGAACCCCACAAGCTCAGAATCATAGTGCTGCGGATCAACGACATGTGTGTCCCCCACATGCACTCCCACACACACTGTAGTTGTCTTACACACACAAGTTTTGCTATGAATAGCCTTGGGCAGTGTGCGTGGAGCTCGGAATCCATGATCTCCAGCTCCTCGCTGGTGAGTGGACCTGGACATATCTTCAGAGTCGTCGACATGTAGGTGGACATATGGCAGCAGCGGCAGGTGTTGTTGAGGGATGCCAGGCAGCAGTCCCTGTAAGCTGTGGTAATGCCTGTCTCCCTCCCACACTCATATAGCCCCCTGGGGCTGTTCCAGTGGGTCCAAGCTGCTGCAATTGGTATACCATGTCTGCCTACTTCAAATGCACACAATGGCCTGCACCGAGCTGTCCCGGTATGCTTACCTCTATCGTCGAACACGCAGGATGCAGTCGCGAGGGCCATTGGAGTTGGCCTCAAGGGCCTGGTCCATGGCGGGTACAGTCCGCTGGTGCCATGTGGAATCCACAGTTGAAGGTGTGCCATGATTTGTGTGTGTGAGCATGTCCACACTGGACAGGGCCACTTCATGCTGTGTGCATAGGCATTGACGGCCAGTGCTCAGCCTCCACATGTCTGTTGGCACATCATCATGTACACATTAGCATGGGAGCATGGGATGTGCATATGCACACACATGCCATATTTCTCAATGTACATCTCCCACTTGGCACGTGCAACGTTACGTGTCACTTGTGATGTGTATTTGCATTCACACAGCTGTGTTGTCATGGAGTTGTCAATGTGTACACCTGTCAATGTGTGTTGGAGGTGTGATACGTACAGTGCTGGACATTGGGTGGACTAGGGACATCATTGACTGTCTCATATCCCATTGTGCAACAGGACCCACTTGTTTTGGCCGCTCAGCCTGTGTACATTGTGTTGTTGGTGTGTGCCATACTCAGCCGGCCTCGGAAGCTGTGTCTGGCACAGCAGCTAGGTATATTGCTGTGGTGTTGTCGCCTCCCACCTATGCAGTCTGAAACCACCATGATGCCTTTCAAGCTATTAGGGCCTAAATCCCCATGTGCATGCTCATGGCAATGGTTTGTGTCAGTAGCCATTGCTATTGGTAAGGGGACCTGTGTAAGTGTATTGTGGCTGTACTGTCCCTACTTGTCAGCTGTTCTGTGATTCTATAGCTTTGCCAGTAATTTTTGGTATGTGTATGTGTAAGTGCCATGTGGTGTGTTGCATTGACATGTGTCCACTTCCATCTGTCCTAGGAGGAGACTAAACATACATCGCCCCTACCAATTGCTGTCAGACATGGAGGATGTGGAGGTCATTCGTAAATTCCGGCTGGACCGACCCACCCTGCATCACCTATGTGCCATGTTGGAACCCCACCTTCGTCCTCGCAGGGTGTATCCAACAGCATTCACCCCCATGGCTAAGGTGATGGCTGCACTGCATTTTTTCGCTACCGGATCTTTCCAACACACGGTAGGCAGTGGAGGTGGAATGTCCCAACCCATGTTCAGCATGGTGCTACGGGATGTCCTGTCAGCTATGATGCTGTACAGGAACCGGTACATCCGATTCCCCAGGGCTCGTGATTTGGCGGCAGTGAAGGGTGCTTTCTATGCCCTTGGACGCATCCCCCATGTTGTTGGTGCAATTGATTGCACACATGTTGGCCTTGTTGCACCACAGGCCCTGGAGCACATCTTTAGGAACCGGAAACATTTCCACTCCCTGAATGTGCAAGTGGTGTGCCTGGCGGTCATGATCATCATGCACGTGTGTGCGAAGTTTCCCGGTTCCACCCATGACTCGCACATCATGCGCCACAGCATCCTCCCACGACTGGTGTCCAATCTTCAACCGGACCATGCATGGATTGTTGGTGAGTATGCATACTCGTGTAGCGTGCTGGGTGTGACATGCTGTCTTGTATCCTGTTGGAATTGCAAGGATTCTCTGTGTTTCTCACACCCAGGTGACTCGGCATATCCTAACGGGCCTTGGCTGCTGAGCCCACTCCGTAATCCCAGGACACCAGCTGATGTCAGATACAATGAGGCACATGGGAGGACCAGACGTGTGGTGGAGCGGACTTTTGGACTCCTGAAGTCCAGATTCAGGTGCCTGGACAGCACCGGGGGTGCACTGGCATACTACCCACAGAAGGTGTGCCAGATAGTTGTGGCATGCTGCATGCTGCACAATCTCGCTATTCACAGGCAGATCCCCCTGATAGCGGATGACGGTGATCAGCCAGGGCCCCCGCCTGCAGACCAGGCCGTGTCCAGTGATGAGGACAGTGGAGAGGAGGAAGCAGTGAATGAGCGTCAGCAGCTCATCGCCCGCTACTTCACTTGACGGTGAGTGACCATGTACGTCGGCTGATGTTGCTGTAGTTGTGTAGGTGTATGTGTGCATTGTCACGGCGGCCTGTTGTTCACTGAGTGCTGTGTGGCAATGGTCCATGTCCAGGGTAGTATGCCACTGACAGTGGCTGTGGCATTGTGCCCTGTTGCTCTGTGAGATGTGTGTACATTGCTTGAACTTGATGACAAGTACTGTGTGATGAGTGTGTGACACACACATTCAATGGACTCTTGTTCTGTTTTTCACCCCTAGGTCCCGCCAGCCTCTCCTGGCCTATCGACATACCACACTCCTGATGCATTACTGATCATGGTGACGGTTGCACATCCTTGATTAAACACAGAGCAGACACAACAGAATGTGATCCAGGTATATTTATTTTGAACAGTGACATGTGATTGTGGGCAAGCTGATGACAAAAGTGGTGCATGCTGGAACAATGAGTTGACGGACATGTCCGCGTGATGGCCAAGGTGTACCCATGTTGTTCTGGGTCCACACTCCGACAGACACATGCCATTCACATGGCAGTGTGGGGTAGGATAGTAGTCCAAGTGAATGCAGTAGATGGCCACCGTGGCTGGCTGTCTCACTGGCGTTTGGAGCGTGCAAAGTCATCTCTGGACACCTGTTTCCTCTTCGGACGCCCCCTTCCACGTTTGAGAGGGGGGGTTGTGTTTGTGGGCTGCTGGTGGTGGCTGAGGATTGCCCACTCGCTGTGGACGCAGGAGAACTGGATGTTGCACGGACCTGTGCCCCAGCAGGTGGTGTCGGAGGTGGTGTGGTTGGCCTTGATTGGGCCCTCACCGCCACCACTAGCTGGCCCATGAGGTCGACAAGTTTGCCCATACGGGTCACGAATTGGCCCATATGGGCGTCCATGGACCTCAACACCCCAAGGACTTCCCGCGTATCGGCAGCTGACCGGGCCCATTGTCCCTGGGCCTCTTCATAGGCCCCAAGGACTCTGGCGATTTGCGGCAGGGCTTGGCTCCCAGGCTCTGATGGCGTTGACCTGACCCTGCTCCTCCCACCTGAACTGCTGCCACCGACCTGCCCACTCGCCACAGTGGTCACCCGGGGCCTCGTTGTGGCTCCCAGGGTCAGTGTCGATGTGCGTACAACCCCTTGCACAGGGTGAGTGGTCAGGGAGGCCCTGGTGGTGGTGGTGGGGGTGGTGGTTGCAGCGGTGGTGGTGGCCGCAATGACCGTGGCAGCAGGGGCCTGGGACTGGTCACCGGCCCTGGGAGATGGGTTGGTGGGTAGGAGGGGTCCTGGGGAGCGGTTGGGCCCTGCCACACCAGATGTGCCTGGTCGGGAGTCCTCGTCCAAGGAGGTGTCAAGGTCTTCCACATCCGTGAGTCCGGGTGGAGGGCTTGTGGACTGGCTGTGATGACTGCTGTCTCCCTCTCCAGCATCATGCTGTTCATCACCTGTGGGGCGGAGACGAAAGGTTATTGTGTTGCACCTTGCAAGGTTTGTGTTAGATGACTGACATTCACAGTTGGTGCACAGTTGTGCACTGATTTCCCAGATGCGTGTGTATGGCTCTACAATGTGTGTGCGTGATCAAGGCAATGGAATGGTGTGATGGGTGCACATGGCATGGGACGGATTTGGATAGCCAATCGGTGTGTGTTGCAGTGCCCCTACATTTTGTGCCTTTGGTGGACACGGGTACAGCCCCTCAACGCTTTTGAGGTGAAATATGGTTTTGGGGTACATACTGTGACATATGGGTGCCGGAGGGGACATGTGTTTTGGCCACACGACACTGCAGAGACAAAGGTGTGTGTATGTCTGACGTACCAAGCATATCTGCTCACTGTTATCATTTAGGGACATTACACTGCAAGCATTGTAGTGAGTGAGTAATGGTTGTGTGCCACACGACGTATTGCAGATGGGACAATTCCTTTGTGTGCGTGCTACCCTCAGCCATGTGCAGCAATGCAGTGCTCTTGGTGTGTTGACTATATTAGGTATGTTGTAAATCACAGTGTGACGTGCGCTTCAGACATTACAGACACATTATTGGTCATCGGCAGGAATCTTTGCTGAACTACTGTATATGGGACAACTGATTAGATGATATACCTTTCATGTCACTGGGGCTGTAAAGATGTGATGGATGAGACATTGAATGTGCATTGTGTAGCTGTGTGGTTCATGGGTCCAGTGGTGTATGTGACATTACTGTGGTTCCACTCAGTTACATTGAGACGAGATAGACTTACATGGGTGATGTTGTACGATGTCAACGGAACAAGCAGACACAACTACATGGACAAGACTTCGATGGTGTTGCTGATGTGTGTGATGACTGACACAGTGCACGGCATGTGGGTCAGTACTCCAGTGAGACTTGTGCATGCAGACGTGACTCCTTACGTGTTAGTGTATTTGTGATGGCTCATGTGGGCTATGACTCTGTAATTCATGTCCGTGTGCACATTAGTCACATGATTATGACAGGGAGCAGTGCTACCTGTTCCTCTGCTACGTGACATGTCCCAAATGTTAGTCGTAGTACAGTCCTCATGCCTACAGACACCCCGCCCTGTACAGTAGTCTACCTACTTGTTGGTTTGTAGGGAGCAATGCAATGGCTGTCACATGAGAGGGAGGGGTGCTCCATCTTGCTGGTCTGTGGCAGTGGGGGCCGTGTTGTGAGTTGTGGTGAAGGCTTACCATCCACAGACACCCCTCCATGTAGGGAAACATATCTACCTGTCGGGTGAAGGTGTGCACTGCAATGGCTGACACATGGGTGTGGGGAGTGCTCCATCTTGCTGCGCTGTAGGACTAGGGGCCTGGTGGTGGTTGTACTTCTGCAGTCCCCCTCCGATACTCGGAGTTTGTGGTAAGGCTACTTACCTGTTACTTGTTGGTTAGTGCAGCTATGGCTGACACATGAGTGTGGGTGTGGGGAGTGCTCCTTCCGGCACATCTGGGGTACAGAGGGACCTGGTGGGAGTTGTGGTGCTGGCTGACTGTACACATGCCCCCCATGGTTTTCTTTGTTGGTACCTTTGGGCTGAGTGTGTGCGAGTGTCTGTTGCATGTGTGAGAGATGTCTTGTGTATTGTGTATTGTGTACTGGACATGGGGGTGTTTGGCCCTCGGTGCTATGGCATTCTGGTAGTGCATGACAGTACATAGCGGTGTGCTGGTATACATTTGTTTGTACTTACCAGCCTCCACTCCCCCTGGTATTCCATTGAGACTCTCCGGATGCAGAATGCCTCGCACCTTCTCCTCCCACGCCTTGAAGGTCTTGAATAGCGCGGGATTTCCGCAGCCAGTTGTGGCAGCCAGCTCACGATTCTTGGCCTCCTTCTTCCTGACCACGCTTTTCAGGTCGTGCCACCTCTTTGTGATTTTGCCCCGGTTGCGTGGCACGTTCCCAACTGCATTCACCTGGTCTACTATCCTTCTCCACATTCTGTTTCTGGTGGCTACTGGTGTCTGTTGGACCTGGTTCCCATAGATTTGTGGATGCACCTTGATGATCTCATCGACCATGACCGCCAACTCAGTGGCAGTGTACTTTGGCATTCTTTGGCTTGCCATGGTGTGTGGTCTGCTATTTGTTGAGCTGGTGTGGTGGTTGTGTGGTGTGTGGTGTGTGGTGTGTGATGTGCAGGGGGTTCGTGGTGCCGTTGTTTCAGTGGTGATGGTGGTGGTGGTAGTGGTGGTGATGTGTGTGATGTGAGCGTGCGTGTGGTGTGCTGCTTTCCTTTGTGTCTCTCTGTGTTGTCTGATGGCGTCTTCGCTTTGTCCTGGTGCAAGGGATTGTGGTCTGTGAGGAGGCTGCTTTTGTACTGACCTATGTGGGTGTGTCATGATGGTCTGTCGTTTTCAGGTGTGTTGTGTCTGTTGTCCTGGGATTTGTAGTTTTTTGGTTTTGGCAGGGGGCATGTGTCATTGGGATGTGTTCTGTGTTTGTGTATTTTGGCGTAGTTTGCTGTGTGGACTTGTTGGCCATGTTGTGTGTATTTCTTTGTCCCGCCAATGGTTTCCGTGCACGGACGTGGCCGCCAGGCCTTCCGCCGTGTCAGTTATTCATCGCTGTTGTTAACCGTGGCGGGCGGGGAATATGTGGATTTTCCGCGCTCATGTCGGGGAGATCATAATTTCACGGTCGTTGTCTCGGTCGTCAGAGTGGGCGGATTTGGGTTTTCGGGCAGGATTGCGTCCGTGGCGGACGGTTAATCTTCTACTCGGACATGGACTGGCGGAATTTTGTGTGTTTTTACCGCCGCGGGCGGTGGTTTGCTTCGCGACTTCATAATTGCTTGGTCGGTATTCCCATGGTGCAGGCGGGCGGTTTTCTCATGCTATCGTGGAGGGCGGATTATTTAACGCCGGTTATCGTAATGGGCCCCATTGTTTGTTCATGTGACCAGCAAAACTTACTATTATTCTTCAACAAAATCCACAGTGGTTTCACTTTAGAAGCATAGTTCTCCACAAAACGCAAATAGAATTCAGGAAGCCCCAAAAATGACATCAGCCTTTCCTTGTTCTCTGGCTCCAGTGCTTTTACCATTCCTTTAACGTGACTGATCTTGTGTTGAATTCCTTCCTTAGAGATCATGTGCTCCAAATATTCCACGCGCTGTTTGACATATAGACATTTTTCATTTTTCACCGTCAACCCATTATTCTTGAGCACCAACATGACCAATTGTAAAGCGCTATCATGAGAACATTTGTCTTGAGCAAAAATTAAAATGGCATCCTGGAATACTTTAGCTCCTTGTATTCCTGATAAAATTCTGGTAATCTCTCTTTGAAAAACTGCTGATGCGCTTGCAAGCCCAAAAGGCATCCTTCTGTATCGATACATACCATCAGGGGTTATGAAAGCTGTACAATGCTTTGATTCCTCCTCGAACTCAGTCTGGTGGTATGCACTTCTGAGATCTATTGTTGAAAACACTTTACATCACAGATTAACAATGTTAATTCTTGCAAATTAGGAAGAGGAAAAGTGTCCACCTAGACTGCATCATTTAAACACCTCGAGTTCACACAAAGGGCCCAATTCCGATACCGTTAGGAAAGCCCTTTGAACGACTCGGTTCTGGAGAGCTTTCCAAATGAATCACGCTTCGGGAGTCCGTGCGACCGATTCTGATGCATCCATATAGTGACGGACTCGGTTCGCTCGGACTCCCATTGAACTCTATGGGAGCCTGAGTACCGAATGCGTACACAGGCTCCTATTGCAAAAACGGGTGGGTGGGGAAAAGCATGAACCCTGTGGCGGGCACCCCATGGTGCCTGACACAATGTGCATGGCTTTATTTTATTTATTTATAGATTTATAGAGCGCGCAGCTACCCAACAGGGTTTCCTGGCGCTGAAAGCAGGACAATACAGAAGCCACACAACAATAAAGAAGCCACGTGGTTGGGTAAAGGGGACCCATGGGTACCCCCACGGGCCCGATTTGGAGGACCCCGAGTGAAGGGGGGCCAGCTACGGGCCCCCATACACCGATTCCCGAAGCCTTTTTGATCCGGGCAAACTGAATCGGAAAGGCTGTCCGAATCGTTCATCGTACTTGCTCGCTTGGAAAACATAGTCCATAGAGCTGTAAGAATCGGCTCCAGAGGGCTCTATCTCTCCGAATGCCTTCCGGAACCGATTCCGTCAGCGCTAAAGCTTTCTAGGCATCATACTTGGTCGTTCGGAACTGTGAACGATTCGGTCGGAAACTAGGGATCCGGACCAGTTTAGGCAATTCCGAATCCGATTCGGAGTCCTTCCGACCGAGATCAGAATCGACCCCAAAGTCTTAAATCCCCATTTTATTTAAGGGAAATTATGACTGGAGAAACCCAATCAGAACACTCCACAGGTTCAATAATTCCTTTTTCAAATAAATCCTGAAATATACCCTTTAATTTATCCCTGTAATATAATGGCACATTACTTAATTTTTGTCTGATTGGCACTATGTCATTATGCAAAATAATTTTGTGCTTGAATGAACCCTTGCATTCTTACCAATTGATCACTGAACACGCTTCGGTATTCTTTTTGTAAGTTTTCATATTCAGTATCCATTTTGTTTTCTACCTTCTTCTTGTGAACCAAAAACACTGGCGGATTGGCACACAGATCAATTTTTAGACCAGTTCTGTTATATGTGGCCAACCTAGTATCATGGCCCCTTTGTTAGCTACATAAACTTTCTGGACTCAAATTCAATATTCACACAAATAAATCCTTGCATAGGAATCTTGTGCCCTGAATAACTACCTTGATTGGCATCTGGTACACACAACTCCCTGTCAGGCCACAACCTGTCAAACATGTTTTTCCCGATGATAGTGTACCATGCACAGGAATCCACTGTGGTTTCAATATGTACACCATCAATATGTAAGGATCAACTGGGTAATTTAGTAGCCTTCTTACTCCTAGATTCTTGCTCATGTTGCACATTCAACACCACTCCCTGCAAACTATCCTCCTCATCTGTAATATTTACCACAATTTGATTCTTACAATTCTTACTCATATTTTTACACACTCTGCTAAAGTGGTCCATTTTCTTGCAAGTGCTGCACACTTTATTCACTGGTGGGCACATTTTAGAATTAGCCATATGGCTGCTCGAACCACACCTAAAACACAACAACCCTTCACCACGTGTGCGTCCCTCTTCGCTTGCCCTCACCTCTGCAGTTTTACTTTTATTTTTGGTGTCCTTCCCTCTACCAATAGCACTTACAAGAGTAGCCCTACCACTCTCACTTCTCGCAGTTTGTATTCATTTTTCCGATTCCTCAATACTTTTGGCTATATCAACGACTGCCTTTAATGTTATTTCCCCACATAACCATAATTTTTCTTGAATTTTTTAGACTTAGGGGCCGATTCCGATTCGGGCAGGAAATCTCTCCAACCGAGCCGGACCCGGAGAGATTTCCGACTGAATCGGACTCTAGCAGCCCGACCGAATGAGTACGATGCGTACGTATGCTATCGGACTTGATTCGGTCGGACTCCCATTGAAGTCAATGGGAGCCGGACGTACAACGCGTACGCGGGCTCCCATTGACCCAATGGGTGCGAGGCGAACAAGGGTGCCCCCTACAGCGGGTACACCTCGAAGCGACTCGCGGCGTACATGCACAGGTAAGGGGGACCCATGGGTCCCCCCTGTGTTCGACTCGCGTGGCTACGCATACAGGGGGGTCCGACACGGACCCCCAAAGTGCGGCTCCGACTGCTCTTTCGAGCCGGACGGCGCGAGTCGGTCGGACTGCTCGCGGCGCGCATCGTACTTGCCCGGCCGGGGACCGTCTCCATCGCGCGGTGCGAGCCGTGTCCGTGCGAGTCGGTCGGAGTGTTTCGGACCCGCGAACAAGTCGGTCGGTGATTTCACGTGCGCTCGCATCGTACTCGCTCGGCCGGACGCACGTACGAATCGGTCGGGAAAGAGGGCTCCGAATCGTATCCGGTTAAGCCGAATCCGATTCGGTGCCCTACCGGCCGAGATCGGAATCGGCCCCTTGGTCTTCATAAAAATTTGGTCCCTTAATACCTGGTTATACGAAATATGTTTGAAATCACATGTCACTGCTAATCTCTTTAAGGAAGCGCCAAACTGGTCAATAGTTTCATCTTCCTTCTGTGCCCTCGAATAGAACTTAAACTGCTCCATGACCACATTAATTTTCCTGCCAAATCTCACTTGTATTTGCTTAATTGCATAGTGGTACACATATATGCTACCTGCATTCTCCAAGGGAGGAAAATATTTGAATTCTCCTCACCCAATGGCCCCCAACCTGTATTTCAATAATGACAAATGTCTTTCATTCGAACATTCATCCTCCTCCAGCACCTCCACATACGATTCAAACATGTCCAACCATAAATCCCATTGTATAGGTGTCTCCCCAGGCTCTGCCAAAAAACGGGGGGTTAAATACTCGCCATGCTATGAATAAAGTATAACAATATCACAAAGATAATAAGCGTCACAGTAAACTTATGCTAATTCTAAATATTATGCAAGCTAGAATTACATACAAATAATATTGACTCTAATATTTTTTTTTAAAGCGTCAAGTGCAGTGGCGTCACTAGGGGTGTGCGGGGGGTGCAGAACGCACCGGGTGACACCATCACATGGGGTGACCCCTTTCCCAAATGAGACTATTTACTAAATAGTCTCATTTGGGAAAGGTGTCACCCCATGTGATGACACCATCACATGGGGTGACACCTTTCCCAAATGAGACTATTTACTAAATAGTCTCATTTGGGAAAGGTGTCACCCCATGTGATGGTGTCATGGGGTAAGTCGTGAGGGGGTGACACCATGAGTTACCGCACTGGGTGACACCAACCCTAGTGACGCCGCTGGTCCAGTGGATTATATTGCTGACTGCACTGGACTATGACTTAAATTGTTGATTCAAACACCATTCCAATAGGTGACCATGTCACCAACAATATGATTCAACAATGGAATTACAGTGCACAACAATGTATTAATATTTTGCCAACACAGTTAAACAACACACTACCGGTGTGCCTGTCACCGACTGTACTGTCTTGGTCGAAGAAGGCACAAGTTATACAATTAGCAGACGGCATGCGAATACTTTTTGTGTGCGTCACGTCGATCGGATTCCTGAAACAACTGCAGATTTCCAAAACATCTATAATGCCCCCTTCAGAAATAAGGCAGCCGACGTGCCATGACGTTAGTGAGGGTCAGTGTTAGCACAACACTACAGGGGCAACTCCTGAAATGCAGCCAAAATGGCTGCTGTCATAACACGTCACACCGCAGGAGACCACAACTAGTCAATCACTCATACAATGCACTAGAAAATGGCTGCCAATGCGCCCGGATGACCATCGAGAACTAGACCGGAAAACGTTTATGCACTTTTGGCCAATGAAACATCAATCTGTAGGCAGCCATCAAGGAGTGACCCCTGACATGCTCACACATAGATAATTAGGACATCCAATATGGCAGTCGCTTCCTTCCAATGCACTTTTGGCCAATGACACATCACTCAACAGGCAGGCAGCAAAGGAATGACCCCTGACGTGCTCCAACATAGACAACTAGGACATCCAATATGGCTGTCGCTTCTGACACCAGAACTAGACCGGTAACATTGATGCGCTTGTCACATCATGCATCCACCGGTCCGTCCAGCGCCACTCCCCTGTCTTCATAACTCCACAGCATGGACCGGGACCAAGCAACAGGTCCGCAAGCAATGGGTCCTCCAGGCCACCACACCTCAAATGAGAGGATCAGGCCTCCTCAGGAATTCTCTACAGAATATACACCAGCGCATGGACTTCATCAATTACACGCTCCAACCTCCAGGACCGACTCTCCGACTGCCAGCACCGCTCCATCCCATCCTCATCGCCATTGTTAGACAAGAAGGAGTATCCAACACAGATGAGGATTTAAATGAGCTTGTTTTATTGTAGAATAAGATCCTCAGAAGGAGCAATGCCAGCATGTGGCATCAAATAGCTCTCAGCCCCTCCAACTGTCAGAGTCAACCGATCTCCCTAGATTCCCGGTCACATCCTTCTATATTCTACATTCCACTCCACACCGACATTCCACTTAACCATCTCTATATCACAATTTGTTACCCAGCACATTTCACCCTAGCACACGAGAACCTAATGTGCACATTGTGTGTCATGTTTCTTTTTACTTATGCTTCTTCAATATCCACAGGGTAGGGACTAGGTTTATGGTATTTGCCAGTGATCTGGGATCAGCGAATTGATCCCAACTCACTTGGTAATGGCATCAACATTCATCTCAGTAATGCCACCCCCACCTCCTGCTCCAGGATTCTGTGTCTGACTGCTGTTTGTGGGAACCCCAGGCTTTTAGGATTGCATTGTCATTGTTCTCACTCTTGCTTTCAGCCACTATCTGGGCCTTTGTCAGTGTTCTATCAATCTGTGACTCAGGGGCGGCTCTTCTGCTAAGGCGGAGGAGCATTGCCCCAATGCTCTGGGAGCAGTTTAAAAAGGAACAATAAAATTACAATCATATAATGTTGTTGTCATTTATTTTTCTGCTGCTGCTTAGGTGCGGGGAGGGACTGGCCAGAGCAGGGGCCAGGGGGAGGAGTGGTGAGCACACTCTAAGTGTGCTTGACGCTTTGGCCGGCCGTCTTGGGCCGGCCAAACAATCATGTGCACTTTGCATGTTCTCCACTGGCTGTATTGCACAGCCAGGGTGGAGAAAATGCACAGGCTCATAGTCCCTGTCTGAGCGCCGAACCACGACTCTCAGACCAATCACAATGCTGCTGTCATCCTGGTGACAGCAGCATCGTGATTGGCTAGGGGAGCCTGTGTGCATCCTTCTTCTTTCATCCTTCGTGTTGATGACCAAAGAAGACCGGGAGGCTGCGGCCGGCCTGCAGGTAAGTGGATTTTTTTCCCTCCCCCGCACCCTGCCACTGCCATTAAGCAGCAGCCGCCACTGCTGTGACTAACTCATATGATAGGCAGCTTGCAATAAGATACAAATATGGGGTCTTTTCTCAAAAGGACGATTCTTTCTCACTCCTTTATGTTCAGCAGAGGGAGGATTCTTTACTGTCACAGCCACATGTTGGTTGTTAGTGGAGTGAAGCTGGCCGGGT
Organism: Calotriton arnoldi; assembly: GCA_963921515.1. Classification (NCBI taxonomy): domain Eukaryota; kingdom Metazoa; phylum Chordata; class Amphibia; order Caudata; family Salamandridae; genus Calotriton; species Calotriton arnoldi. The sequence goes on from CAWUFW010020823.1 coordinate 29,921, forward strand.
CCTGGCCAGTTGTTGATTGTTAATGGTTATGTTTCAGGTTTCCAAGCAAGTGCATCAGATTCTGTTAGAACTGGGGGTCTCTAGTTGGCAGAGGTAGGTACCTTTGTCCAAATAGGGACCCTTGCTTCTAGTCAGGGTAAGGGGGATACACTACTAAAATAACCCCTGCTCACCCCCTTGGTAGCTTGGCACAAGCAGGCAGGCTTATCTCAGAGGCAGTGTGTAAAGCATTTGTGAACACATACAGTAACACAGTGACAACACTACAGATGGACACCACACAGGTTGTATTATAAAAATAAGTATTTTTATATAGACTTAACACAAGACCCAAAACGACAAAAATCCACAGTACACTATGAAAGATATGACTGTCAATGGTAGAAAATAGTTCAGTTCAAATGCAGGTGATAAATGCGACACTCTACGTTCAATGTACCTTTGGATGCGTAACGCGATACAAACAAAAGAGTTGCAGGGAAGGTGATGCGTCGGTTCCTTACACGCAAGAATGGTGATGCGTCGGTTCCTTGCTCCAGGGGAGGTGATGCGTCGGTTCCCTACTGCTGCGTAGGGGACGGTGATGCATCGGTTCCTTACCGGAGAGGAGTTGATGCGTCGGTTCTTCACTGCGTGGGGAGGTGATGCGTCGGTTTCTTACTGCGCTTCTGTGTCGATGCGACCAGCAGCGCCTCGATGCGATGACGACCCGGTGCAATGAAACAAGATGGCGTCTTCCTCTTGATGCGACAACGAAGGGGGCGATGGGTGCACACCCGACGGCTGTGCGGCGACTCAGTGAATCTTCGGAGCCACGACAGGCCCTGCGACACGCTTCTCCGGTGATGCGACGGCATCTGCTGCGACGGCGACACTCTTCTCCGGTGATGCGATGGCGACAGCGGCGGCACGCTTTCTCGGCGATGCGACGACAACTGCTGCGACGGCGACACACTTCTTCTTCGTGAGTCGCGCTTCCAGCTCCCAGCGACACGCAGTCTCTCAGAAGGCCCAACACAACAGTAGGCACTTCAAATTCCCAGCAAGGGAATTTAGGGGAGCTGGTTGGTGAAGTCTTGTGTCCCTGAGACTTCAGCAGGAGGCAAGCTCAATCTTCAAGCCCTTGGAGATTTTCTGCAAGATGATGAAAGTAAGCACAAACTTCCTTTCTCCTTTCTTTGGCAATCAGGCAACCACTGCAGGCCAATCCCTCAAACAGCACACAACATAGGGATAGTCTCCTCCTTCAGATTCTCTGGTTTCTCTCCTCAGCAAAGGTTCTTCTTGTTTCCCAGAAGTGATCTAAAGTCTTGGGGTCTGGGCCCCAATATTTATACTAGTAAATCCTTTGTCCTCTGAAGGCAGAGGGTCCTGTACCTAGTTCAAACCAGTTCTGGGTGCATTCTGCCAGTGCACAACTCCTTCCTTTGTCAGTGTGGGCCAGGGTCATCAGACACACCACAGGAGGTGGAGCCAGCATTGTGGAAGGCAGGCACAGTCCTATTCAGGCCCATGTGCTACTCCTCTCACCACTCTACATGCAGATAGGTCTATTTAGCCCTTTGCTGACTCACCCTGTCTCCTGGAGTCCCCTAGCCCCTGTCACTCACAAACCCAGACATACAATACACAAGCTAGCAGAGGCAGGCTGGATGGTTAGGCAAGAAAATACCTACTTTCTAAAAGTGGTATTTTCAAACACTCAGGGGTCGATTCCGATTCGGGCCGGAAAACGTACCGAGCGACTCGGTACGGGAATTAAGTCCGACCGACACGTACTGGCGCTGCCCGAACAGGGTAGTACGATGAAATGCATGTGAATCACGACCGACTCGTACGGAACAAGCTATCCGGCCGTGAAACCACGCGAATCAAACCGACCGACACGCACCAGGAATGAACCCGAACGAAACGTACCCGCGAACTCCGACCCGCGCAGTACGATGCAATGCGTGCAAAATCAGACCGATTCGCACGGAGCCCAAGCCGTACAACCGACACGCATACAAAAGCCAGCCGAACAAACACAATACTCCGCGACCGACGCGTACGCCGCACATGAAACCTAGCTGAAACACAGCGGGAACGACTCGGAGAAGCGCGCACGAGTCAACTGCAGCGTCCTACTCGGTCAGAAGACCGTCTCCAACATGCACAAAAAGTACAAAGGAAAAAATACAAAAAAAAGGGCCAAACAAGCAATGACAAAGCCAATAAATACTGGGGGAAAAAAAATGGAACAAGGACACACCCCCAACTCCACCTATATAAAGGCCACAAATCCCTACCATGATCCTTTGCAAATTCCACTGACTTGCCAGCACAGAACACCATCAGACAGCAACCACAGACACACTCACAGCTCATCCAACACACAAGCCACACACCATTAGCACCTCAACAAATAGCACCCTCACACACACCCAGCAAAACCTACACTCACACACCCTCACTTGCACACACACACACATCAATCACCACCACCACCACCCATCACCATGCCCCCAAAGAAGAATCATAAGTTCCTAGATAGTGAATTGGAAGTCCTGGTAGACGATATCTTGAGGGTAGAGCCACAGTTGTTTGGTACATTGGTCCAACAGACCCCCATGGCGCAGAAAACCAAGATGTGGGAGAGGATCGTCGACAGGGTCAACGCACAATCACCATGTTTGCGCACAAAGGAAGACATCCAGAACAGGTGGTATGATGTGCGCAGGAGGGTCAGGGACCTACTGAAGAAGGATTACATCCTGAGCCAGCACTCCGGCAGTGGCCCTCCTGCCAAACCAGTATACCTCAGGCCCTGGGAGGAGAAGGTGTGGGCCATCCTACCACCAGTGAGCGTATATGGACTAACAAACATCCCAGAGCCTGGTGAGTACACAACAAATATACACAATATGGTGTGACAATACACACACATCACTGTCAAGGGGATAGTCAAACCATGCACCCTTAGCAAATCCACAGCAACCACAACATAATCATCCCAAGATGTGAATGCCAGTCAGACAAACACAATACCTGCCATCTCATAGTGACATGTAACTGTGTCATGACATGTACAAACCTAACAACAAATAGAGCAAGGCAGTGGCACAAATATAACCAACAAACACTGTCTGATATTTTGCCACCACTAGAACACCACCTCACAGGGAAGCTCACTGAAAGGAAGGAATTCACTGTATGCTGGTGAAGTCAGTGTAGCCAATAGCATGATGGGAGTTGTAGTCACAGATAATGGTCAGCCTCACATTTGGCCCATCAACACCACCCTGAACCATGCTCACAACACAGGGAGTGGAAAAGGACTGACAAGATGGCTGACACTGGGTACTGCTGTGGGGAGCACAAGGCCCTGCTGGGAACTGGGCACCAACAAACAACAGGACCACACTGTCAGCCATCTTACCATTGTTGTCACACTCACACACAGTGGAGTCCACTCAAAAGGAAGGAAGTATGGGCATGCTGGGAAGGTGGGTGTAGGCAATAGCATGATGGGAGTTGTACTCACAGATATTGCTCACCCTCACAATTGGCCCATCAACACCACTCTGAACCATGCCCACATCGCAGGGAGTGGAAAAGGACTGACAAGATGGCTGACACTGGGTACTGCTGTGGGGAGCACAAGGCCCTGCTGGTAACTGTGCAAGAACCAACAGCAGAACACCACTGACTGACATCCTGAAAGCCAACTTTCACTCCCTGCAATGCAAGCACGTTCCATGGTGGGATATCTGGCTGGGTGGGAAGGAGGACTGACAGCACTGACCATAGTTACAAGCAGCTCTCCTCACACACCCCCTCAACACAAACTCCACATAACCCACCTGGGAGAATGCAATGCCTCACACTCCAAATGAAGATCCCACAAAGAACCACCACCCTGGGTAATGCTGTGTGAAGCACATGGACACTCTTGGGACTTGTAGCCAAACAAACGCCAGGACAACACTGTCAGCCATCCTGTCAGCACAGGCACACTACCCCACAGGGAAGCAGAGTCAAAAGGAAGGAAGTATGGGCATGCTGGGAAGGGGGGGTGTAGGCAATAGCATGATGGGAGTGGTAGTCACAGCTCAACATCCCCCACCCACATGGCCCAGCAAGCTCACACTGAACCATGCACACCTCACAGGGAGTGAAAAGCCACTTCAAAGATGTCTGACACTGGCCTCAGCTGTGGGGAGCACAAGGCCCTGCTGGGAACTGGGCACCAACAAACAACAGGACCACACTGTCAGCCATCTTACCATTGCTGTCAAACTCACACACAGTGGAGTCCACTCAAAAGGAAGGAAGTATGGGCATGCTGGGAAGGTGGGTGTAGGCAATAGCATGATGGGAGTTGTAGTCACAGATATTGCTCACCCTCACAATTGGCCCATCAACACCACTCTGAACCATGCCCACATCGCAGGGAGTGGAAAAGGACTGACAAGATGGCTGACACTGGGTACTGCTGTGGGGAGCACAAGGCCCTGCTGGGAACTGTGCAACAACCAACAGCAGAACACCACTGACTGACATCCTGAAAGCCAACTTGCACTCCCTGCAATGCAAGCACGTTCCATGGTGGGATATCTGACTGGGTGGGAAGGAGGACTGACAGCACTGACCATAGTTACAAGCAGCTCTCCTCACACAAACCCTCAACACAAACTCCACATAACCCACCTGGGAGAATGCAATGCCTCACACTCCAAATGAAGATCCCACAAAGAACCACCACCCTGGGTAATGCTGTGTGAAGCACATGGACACTCTTGGGACTTGTAGCCAAACAAACGCCAGGACAACACTGTCAGCCATCCTGTCAGCACAGGCACACTACCCCACAGGGAAGCAGAGTCAAAAGGAAGGAAGTATGGGCATGCTGGGAAGGGGGGTGTAGGCAATAGCATGATGGGAGTGGTAGTCACAGCTCAACATCCCCCACCCACATGGCCCAGCAAGCTCACACTGAACCATGCACACCTCACAGGGAGTGAAAAGCCACTTCAAAGATGTCTGACACTGGCCTCAGCTGTGGGGAGCACAAGGCCCTGCTGGGAACTGGGCACCAACAAACAACAGGACCACACTGTCAGCCATCTTACCATTGCTGTCAAACTCACACACAGTGGAATCCACTCAAAAGGAAGGAAGTATGGGCATGCTGGGAAGGTGGGTGTAGGCAATAGCATGATGGGAGTTGTAGTCACAGATATTGCTCACCCTCACAATTGGCCCATCAACACCACTCTGAACCATGCCCACATCGCAGGGAGTGGAAAAGGACTGACAAGATGGCTGACACTGTGTACTGCTGTGGGGAGCACAAGGCCCTGCTGGGAACTGTGCAACAACCAACAGCAGAACACCACTGACTGACATCCTGAAAGCCAACTTGCACTCCCTGCAATGCAAGCACGTTCCATGGTGGGATATCTGGCTGGGTGGGAAGGAGGACTGACAGCACTGACCATAGTTACAAGCAGCTCTCCTCACACACCCCCTCAACACAAACTCCACATAACCCACCTGGGAGAATGCAATGCCTCACACTCCAAATGAAGATCCCACAAAGAACAACCACCCTGGGTAATGCTGTGTGAAGCACAGGGACACTGTTGGGACTTGTAGCCAAACAAACGCCAGGACAACACTGTCAGCCATCCTGTCAGCACAGGCACACTACCCCACAGGGAAGCAGAGTCAAAAGGAAGGAAGTATGGGCATGCTGGGAGGGGGGGGTGTAGGCAATAGCATGATGGGAGTGGTAGTCACAGCTCAACATCCCCCACCCACATGGCCCAGCAAGCTCACACTGAAGCATGCACACCTCACAGGGAGTGAAAAGCCACCTCAAAGATGTCTGACACTGGCCTCAGCTGTGGGGAGCACAAGGCCCTGCTGGGAACTGGGCAACAACCAACAGCAGAACACCACTGACTGACATCCTGAAAGCCAACTTGCACTCCCTGCAATGCAAGCACGTTCCATGGTGGGATATCTGGCTGGGTGGGAAGGAGGACTGACAGCACTGACCATAGTTACAAGCAGCTCTCCTCACACACCCCCTCAACACAAACTCCACATAACCCACCTGGGAGAATGCAATGCCTCACACTCCAAATGAAGATCCCACAAAGAACAACCACCCTGGGTAATGCTGTATGAAGCACAGGGACACTGTTGGGACTTGTAGCCAAACAAACGCCAGGACAACACTGTCAGCCATCCTGTCAGCACAGGCACACTACCCCACAGGGAAGCAGAGTCAAAAGGAAGGAAGTATGGGCATGCTGGGAGGGGGGGTGTAGGCAATAGCATGATGGGAGTGGTAGTCACAGCTCAACATCCCCCACCCACATGGCCCAGCAAGCTCACACTGAAGCATGCACACCTCACAGGGAGTGAAAAGCCACCTCAAAGATGTCTGACACTGGCCTCAGCTGTGGGGAGCACAAGGCCCTGCTGGGAACTGGGCACCAACAAACAACAGGACCACACTGTCAGCCATCTTACCATTGCTGTCACACTCACACACAGTGGAGTCCACTGAAAAGGAAGGAAGTATGGGCATGCTGGGAAGGTGGGTGTAGGCAATAGCATGATGGGAGTTGTAGTCACAGATATTGCTCACCCTCACAATTGGCCCATCAACACCACTCTGAACCATGCTCACATCGCAGGGAGTGGAAAAGGACTGACAAGATGGCTGACACTGGGTACTGCTGTGGGGAGCACAAGGCCCTGCTGGGAACTGTGCAACAACCAACAGCAGGACACCACTGAATGACATCCTGAGAGTCAACCTGAAATCACTGCAAGTGTGGCATGCTTCATGGTGGGATAACTGGGCTAGGTGGAGAAGGAGGACCGGATGTCCACCAAATACAACCAATGCTGGCCATGCACACACCTCAACATTCACATTGAAATGCCTCAGGTTTGCAGGACAATGTGCTACACCAATATCAACCTCTAACTGTGACAACTTAGGACAATGCAATGTACAGGCCCGCATCCAGAGGTACAGTCACAACTGTCAGGTGTGTGAACCATTGATGCCTGTAGAAATATAACATACATTGTGTGTCTCTTCCAAAAACAGGTGATGATGGGGACACAGCAGCAGGCGAGGAGGAGTCCCTGTCCCAGGCTCCAGGGGACACTGAGCCCACTGGTGTGGAACAGCCTCTGCCCTCCTTGGATGACGAAGACCTACCTGGCCCCTCCAGCGTGAGTCATCATGCAGCACCAGCAGGACCAACATCTGCACCCCCTGCACCCACTGCTCCAACAACTGCCAACACACAGACCACCCCCGCCGACACAGACAGACCAAGGACCACCAATGACAACAGCACAGGGACCCTGGCCCAACGTCGAGCTACGGACAACGAGCCCAGTAACAACCCCCAAGGGGGCATAGGGTCACCTGTGCGTAACACCCCAGGTCCCGCACGTGTCGCCAGGGGTGGTGGGAGGGGTGGTAGACATAGGTCGCTGTTTGCAGAGGGGTCTGGACTGCATGATGACCCACAACTGGCATGCATTGCTGATGCGTACCAGAATAGCACCGGAGAGGTCAGCCAGGTAGTGGGGATCCTCAAGGACATACAAAAGCAGCAGGCTGCCCATCATGCCCGCTTGGACTCCCACATGTCCCGTGTGGAGACACACATGTCTCGCATGGAGTCCAAGTGGGACACATTGCAAGAACTGACAGCGGTGCATAGGGACATATTGACATGCCTCTGCCAGATTAGCACCAACATGGCCACACCTCCCTGTGTGCCCACAACATCTGGTGCTGCAACAACTGCAACTGCCACAGGGAGGGAGGAGGACTCTGGCAGAGAGTCCCCTGCACAGCAGCAGCCTGCACGTGAGGGTCCCCCCCCAAAGAAGAGGGGTCGTCCGAGGAAGGAAAACTGAGAGGTTGATGGCCATGTACATCCCCCAGGAAGCCAACACCTGTTCTGGAAATTCTCCTTTGTGTACAAACTGTTCACCCTGTCGAATGCAACACAACTCTCCCACATGACATGGGGAGTTCAAGTTGGACTAATGTATCAGATGACTGTGGACTTCACTCAGGACATTTCTGCTACCAAGACTTGCAACTCATCTGGGAACTTTGGATCACAATCCCAATGTACAGCACCCACCATCCTGTGCACTATACTCACACATTTTTGTAAATAAAATCACTAATACACCATACTTGCCTCTGTTGTGATTCCAATGTGGTTACTGTTATGGGGATGATGATCAGCTAAATTACACTGTGTATGCTAACTGCTACAGCAAGTACAACACCGTCATGTGAGTCATGGTGACGTGACACATATGAGGGAGACACACCACTAGGGCTACACAACACAGAGACACCAGGGCCATCGGACTCATCGCCTACACTGATGTTGCCAGGAAATACTGTGGAATGCACAGACACCACACCTATTCAGAGTCTGTGTCAACTAGCCCACAGGTGCAGTAAGCAAATGTCAGTCAGATGTGTGACCACAGACAACGCACATCCCAAAGTGAAGCACAGGTTTATTACACATTTGCAACATGTTGTTTCCACTAGAAATGCAAGGTAATCCCACGTGGCAGTGGCCACACAGTCAAAAAGTGTAGAAGATATAAAGTCCAGGGGTGTGTGGCACATCACCTGTAGGGAAATGACTGCTGCCACCCTGAAAGCTGAATCATGGTGTCGGGGGATCCAAGTTGACCAAACAACCCTGTAAGCACCCTGTGAAGGACTGACATGACACACAGTCAAAACCACTGAAGAACAGGACAGAACTGCAATACTCATGCCCAATACATGTCACAAGATAACTACACAAAACCAAGTTAGCATGTCAACACTGTTGGGGAGTACAGACTACCTGTAAGGACACATCGCTGCACGCATCCAGTCAAGTAGCAAATGGCCACACTCAAACAGCACCAGAGCACCACCCACACATATCATGCAAACTCACATCATTCACATTACAACTCCCTGGATACTCACATTCAGCTGAAGAAGTTGGTGATGAGCTGTGTGCGGACATCACCATCATCATCATCATCATCATCATCACTGGCATCGTGGTCCAGGCCAGGATCCTCCACAGGTGGCGGACGTTGGTCATCGTCATCCAGGATGAGAGGCAACTCCTACCGCACTGCCAGGTTGTGTAGCATGCAGCAGACGATGACAATCTTGCACACCTTTGCTGTGGCATATGGGAGGGCCCCTCCTGTCTTGTCCAGGCAGCGGAAGCAGCTCTTCAGGAGACCAAATGTCCGCTCGATCACTCTCCTGGTCCGACCATGTGCCTCATTGTAGCACATCTGGGCTGGTGTCACAGAGTTCCTGAGGGGTGTCAGCAACCACGGCATGTTGGGGTATCCGGAGTCACCTACGGACAGACAATTGCACATTAGCTGAGTTGGAAAAGTGGGCGGAATACAACATAGCAGAACACACACAATGGTACAAAGTCAGTACACACCGACAAGCCAGGCATGCTGGTTCTGCATCTGTGACATCATCCTTGGGATGCGACTACTCCTCATCACGTAGGCATCGTGTGCCGAACCAGGGAAACGGGCACACACATGTGTGATGCTCATATCTGCAAGACATACCACCAGAGCATTGATCGAATGGTAATGTTTCCGGTTCCGGTATGCCTGCTCATGTGCCTGTGGTGGTACCAAAGCCACATGTGTCCCATCAATGGAGCCAATGACATGTGGCATCCTCCCCAGGGCATAGAAGTCACTCTTGATGTCAGTGAGTTGTTGACGTGTAGGAAAGTAGATGTACTGGTTCAGGCATCTCAACATTGCCTCCAAAACATCGCGTAGCACACGGCTGAACATAGTCTTTGACATCCCACCAGCAGTCGCCACAGTGTGTTGAAAGGTACCGGTGGCAAAGAAGTGTAGGGCTGCCATCACCTTCACCTTGGGGGTCAGCGCTGTAGGGTACGGCCGGCCAGGTTGCAAATGTGGTGCCAAGCACACTGCCAAATCCTCAATCAGCTGCCTGGTGAAGCGGTGCCGTCGGATGCTGTCACGTTCCACCATCGTTGCCAGGTCAGGGAATGGTCTATGGACAGCTGGAGCCCTTCAGTGCATAGGTTGAAGAAAGAAAGATTGTCAGTCACCCCACATATGTGCCATTCACCATACTCAATTTCACATGATACATCATTACGAGACACAAGTACTTGATGTGTGTGCCGTTCTGTTCGGACATATCTGGCACCTACATGGCCATCATCTAACATCTCAGTACAACATGTGTTGACAACAGGTTCCAGGTTGTGCTATGGGAAACCATTAGGCTGTTTCACAGTACCCATTTACTGCTGTCACGTTCCACACACACACCACAGTGACATGTCTGGACAGATGCGCCACAGGCATCACAGCTCATTGACAGGTAGATTCCCAGTGACCCTGTCTTGCCACATGGACACTGGCATGACATGGCGTATCATGTACACGTCAGAAAAACAAACATGACTCCCACAGGTAGTGGCCCCTGTTGCCTCCGCAGGACAGACATGGACGTCAGTGACGCACAACATCAAAGTCCATGCACAAACAACGTTGATGTGGAGACTGTCTCCCATCGTGTACATGGAATCAGAGACATCGGAAACACAACATGCACACAGACTGTGGAGGGCCATCACTATTGTGGCAATGGATCACCCTGTGACATACATGCCTTCCCCCATGGGACCCTGGGGGTATGTGACTTGTCATACACATACACAACCTGGAAATGTGACCATGCCACATGCTCCGAAATGAACAGTTGCACATCACAGTGGTCATGTGCACAACACACAAAGGACCCTGTCCCCATGAACACGTGCACAGCCTGGGTGTGGCTGCCCCCAAGTGCCACCCCAAAAACAACATGTTTACCCCCATACACAGAAAAGGAATGCAGCCTTACATGCCTTAGGAAACAGTGTGGACTGGGTGTGGTGTTGTAGGTGTGCCCCTGAGTCCCTGGCAAGTATATGTGGCTGGCATACGTTCACCAGTGACAAGCATGGTGACATATGCGAGTGACCTGTACAGGGACGCGCTGTACAGCAATGGACCGATCAATGTGCCCGCATGGCCCATTGCATTGGTATTGAGCGTGTACGCGTTGTATCCCGGAATACGCGTTGTACAGCAATGGACCGATCGGTGTGCCCGCACGGCCCATTGCATCGGTATTGAGCGGGTACGCGTTGTACAGCAATGGACCGATCGGTGTGCCCGCATGGCCCATTGCATCGGTATTGAGCGGGTACACGTTGTACAGCAATGGACCGATCGGTGTGCCCGCACGGCCCATTGCATCGGTAGTGAGCGTGTATGCGTTGTATCCCGGAATACGCGTTGTACAGCAATGGACCGATCGGTGTGCCCGCACGGCCCATTGCATCGGTATTGAGCGGGTACGCGTTGTACAGCAATGGACCGATCGGTGTGCCCGCATGGCCCATTGCATCGGTAGTGAGCGTGTACGCGTTGTATCCCGGAATACGCGTTGTACAGCAATGGACCGATCGGTGTGCCCGCACGGCCCATTGCATCGGTATTGAGCGGGTACGCGTTGTACAGCAATGGACCGATCGGTGTGCCCGCACGGCCCATTGCATCGGTATTGAGCGGGTACGCGTTGTACAGCAATGGACCGATCGGTGTGCCCGCACAGCCCATTGCATCGGTAGTGAGCGTGTACGCGTTGTTACCCGGAATACGCGTTGTACAGCAATGGACCGATCGGTGTGCCCGCACGGCCCATTGCATCGGTAGTGAGCGTGTATGCGTTGTATCCCGGAATACGCGTTGTACAGCAATGGACCGATCGGTGTGCCAGCACGGCCCATTGCATCGGTATTGAGCGTGTACGCGTTGTACAGCAATGGACCGATCGGTGTGCCCGCACGGCCCATTGCATCGGTAGTGAGCGGGTACCCGTTGTATCCCGGAATACGCGTTGTACAGCAATGGACCGATCGGTGTGCCCGCACGGCCCATTGCATCGGTATTGAGCGGGTACGCGTTGTACAGCAATGGACCGATCGGTGTGCCCGCACGGCCCATTGCATCGGTATTGAGCGGGTACGCGTTGTACAGCAATAGCCCGATCGGTGTGCCCGCACGGCTCATTGCATCGGTATTGAGCGGGTACGCGTTGTACAGCAATGGACCGATCGGTGTGCCCGCACGGCACATTGCATCGGTATTGAGCGGGTACGCGTTGTACAGCAATGGACCAATCGGTGTGCCCGCACGGCCCATTGCATCGGTAGTGAGCGTGTACGCGTTGTATCCCGGAATACGCGTTGTACAGCAATGGACCGATCGGTGTGCCCGCACGGCCCATTGCATTGGTAGTGAGCGTGTACGCCTTGTATCCCGGAATACGCGTTGTACAGCAATGGACCGATCGGTGTGCCCGCACGGCCCATTGCATCGGTATTGAGCGGGTACGCGTTGTACAGCAATGGACCGATCGGTGTGCCCGCACGGCCCATTGCATCGGTAGTGAGCGTGTACGCGTTGTATCCCGGAATACGCGTTGTACCGCAATGGACCGATCGGTGTGCCCGCACAGCCCATTGCATCGGTAGTGAGCATGTACGCCTTGTATCCCGGAATACGTGTTGTACAGCAATGGACCGATCGGTGTGCCCGCACGGCCCATTGCATCGGTATTGAGCGGGTACGCGTTGTACAGCAATGGACCGATCGGTGTGCCCGCATGGCCCATTGCATCGGTAGTGAGCGTGTACGCGTTGTATCCCGGAATACGCGTTGTACAGCAATGGACCGATCGGTGTGCCCGCACGGCCCATTGCATCGGTAGTGAGCGGGTACGCGTTGTACAGCAATGGACCGATCGGTGTGCCCGCACGGCCCATTGCATCGGTAGTGAGCGTGTACGCGTTGTATCCTGGAATACGCGTTGTACAGCAATGGACCGATCGGTGCGCACGCATTGGCTGGGGCCTGGCATGGCAACGGACGCGTTTTCGAAGCCTCAATGAGTCTGATGCAGTGAATTCGGTTGGCCAGCCACAACAATGTTGCAAATTCATGGGTGTCATGAAGTTTAACTTTTGAAGGATGCTGTGGGCGTGTATTAGTGGTGCAATTCCATGGATTGGCCAGATTCAGAAGATGCTAACGACTTGGACCTATCACTTTGGACACATGGGACAGTATCTGCCTCTGCAGCACACATATAATGCTGGCTGTTCCCCTGAGGGCTCACTTGCCTGCACTACATGCTCCAGGACGACATCTGCCACCAACACGGCTGCTGTCTCTGCATCCTCTGGCTACTGCAAAGGCACGTACTGTGGAGAGAGCCCCAGCCTTCAGCCTTGAGGAGAACCAGGCCCTGCTGGACAGCCTCCTTCCACAGTACTGCAAGCTGTATGGGAAACCAGGGGAGCAGGTGAGTGTGCTGTCCACTGCCTTACTAATTGTGCATGTTGTCTGACTAGCAAGACTTACAGTGTGCACACCACTGGCTAGCATGCTCACTGAGTAGTTCTCCCCCCCAAAGTGTGTAGTCACATGCACTGAACAGGTACAGTGCAGTAACAGTGCATTCCAACAAGGTTTACTTCCCATGCAATGATACCATGTAGTAACTGCTGGCAAACTGTTCTTAGCCATCGTTGCACTGCCTGTGTACATCATATGCCCCTGTGATTGAGATATGTATATCCAACTGTGTGATGCACGGATATGTTGCATGTGTAGTAATGGCCTTTTCACTTTGTCATCCTCACAGGTTGATGCCCACCAGAAGCAGGAAATCTGGCTGACCATCGCCCGGGCAGTAAGATCTGTGGGGGTCTACAAGCGCCGGATCCGCAACTGCCAGAAGAGGTGGCAGGACCTTCGGGGCTGGACCCGGAGGATCGCAAGGGTCCAGCTGAAGCTGTCGCCTCCTCGCAGGAGGGGCGGACACCGGACCCTGACCCCCACATGCTCCGGATCCTGGCGGTGGTCTTCCCTGACCTGGATGGGCAGCTGAAGGACAGACAGCAGCAAGGAGGGGGTGAGTCCATGACTGCACTGTGAACTTTGTCTGACATGCTATGTGCCCTCCTCTGGCCTGGTTAAACTTCCACAGTACATCAGTCTTGTGGTCCAGGACACATGTCCCTCAATTGTGACATGCGCACTCCTCATCTGATACGCAGGTGTGGTCCTTACAATCAGGAAATTGTGTCACTTGGGTACTGTGTCCTTGCATTTTGCTTCGCTCAAGGTGGGGGACTGCATTTCTTCCCGTGACTTTGTGGTGTGCTTCATGGGTGGGTCAATTGCTCACACAATGCCTAAGTCCTGACATGTAATCTGGGTGTAACTTTGATATGTGGTCCACTTGCTGATCTGAATCACCACATGTCCCTGGGGTATTTGGCACACCCCTATGCTGCGGGTGGGAACAATGTTTGGGCCTCAGGAGTATGTATATCAAGTGTGTCACACATGCTTAGCCACCTGCCTACTGTCCAGGGCTCATCCCTTCTTCAAGTGGAGCAGGACAGTCATGCCTACTCCAGGGCATACAATACAATCTGTACTCCCACTCCCGTGTATCAGCTGACATGTTGTGATCAGTGAAATGTTCCCTCAGGTGTCTGCCTCTGTGTCATTGTGCTGTGGCTTCGTTGTCAGGACTACTGGGATGTTAATTGGTTAGGGCTCAGCATGCCATCTGAGATGTGACCATGAGAGACGATACTTCTGTGACTTATAGGTGTTTGATCACTTGACTGTGCACACAGGTGTATGCGACTGTGAATTTCAGGCAGCTGTTTTTCATTCACAGCAGACTGTGAGGTGCTCAGGTTCAGAGAGTTGTGTTTCATGTCTCCCATATGTCCAATTGGTATGACGTGGACAAATAAGAGTTCAGATGATGTGGTTTGTGGGGTATGGACATGTGCACTTGTCAGATACATAACTTGCATTCACCATGTCCTAGGATTGTGACACAGTGCAGACTGTTGTTGGCTGGCTGCCATGCCCATGTGACTGGAGACAGTGATGTATGACTTTGCAGGCATGCCTGTGCCATGGCATTGAACTTCCTAAGAGTGATCCTGCAGGGGAGTGACATGTGCAACATGCACCCCATTGTGGCATTGACTATCCGGACATGGGTGCATCATGGTGTCTGGTGCTGGTATGCGTCACATGCATTTCTAATTAGACTCTGGCCATCCCTTTATCCGGAAACCTGTACTGACTCAGTGGCAAGAGATGTGATGTGTGCATGTTCACATACTTCACCGTGTTCTCTGCAATGTCCAACAACTGTGTAGGTGGTGCATGTGTCCACACTGGGGTATTACCATCAGACAGGCACCAGACCGATGGGTGCAAGGGCAGGAGGGGTGTGAGTTCCATGGTTGACCATCAGACTGACAATTGGCTTCTCCTAATCTATGTGAGGACTATTGGCAATGCTCAACTAAGGATGCCAGGGCTTGCTCTGTAATGTGCTGTACTTACTGTGGTGTGTGCGGTCAGTGCAGGTGACTGATGTTTGTCTGTTTCCCTAATTGTTTGCAGATACTTCCACGGCCACAGGAGGGGACAGCTCCACGGACCAGGAGGAGCTGCAGAGCCAGACTGGGTCAACAGCCGACGAGTGGTCGGAGGGACCCAGTGGCACGGAGGGCGAGGGGAGCCACACCGAGGAGTCCTCAGCACCATCCACCTCAGCTGAGGACCACAGCAGCTCGGAGGATGACTCCCTTGTGGAGGCGGGTGTCAGCAGCCACCACACCACAGCTAGTCTGTCTGGCCCCGCCATCACCACCACCACCACCACCACCACCACCACCGCCCTCCCATTGGCTCCCATTCCAGAGGTCCGTGGAGGCTCCCGTGTTCGGGAGCGTGTCTCCTTCGTGCCAGGCACCGCACCCCCTGCCCCTGTGTCCCCTGCTGCCCTGAGTGAGGAGCCTGTGTACCTACTTCGGCAGCTCCATGTAGGGCAGACAGCAATGCTGAGTGTCCTCCATGCACACACCACTCTGTTGACACAGCTGGTGTCGTTCATGGAGGGCATCTCAACGGGTATGTCTGCCCTACAGAGGAGCAATAAGTCCATGGACTCCTCCCTGACGGCAGCAGTGTCCCTCCTCCAACAGTCCCTCACCCCTCCTACCTCTGCCCCATCCACACTTCCTGGCACCCTACCTGTCCCAAGCACATGCACACCTGCACGGTCACCCAAACACACAGACACGAGCAGCACAGAAACACCCAAAACAAAGGCAAGATGTGCACACAAGCATCCTCAGGGGACTGATACCACACCCACAGGGGATGGGGAAGAGACACACACACAGGCATCCACAGTCACTCCGCAGTCCTCCATATCCTCTCCCTCCAAGACCCCTTCCCTTGCCTCACCTGCAACCCCACCTACACAGAAAATCTTTCTCTGTGACCTCGGCCTCTTCCCCTCCGATCCCGCTGATCCAGCATACAGGGAAAGAGGAAGTCCACCCACACAGAGGTGAGTGCCCCTCGCCCCCGGACACCCTCCCCCAGGCGCAGACAGACGGGGGCCCCCACCCGCAAGTCCCCCCGGTCCCGGAAGAGCAAGACCCCGCCACCGCCCTGCAAGTCAAGCACACAGTCTCCTTCCTCCATCCCTCAGGCCCCCACAACACAGGTTTCCCCACCACACCCTGCCCCAGGTTCCCCCACCCACAGATACACCATCCCCAAAATGATCCGGCCTTCTCCACCTCCCACTTGCTCTTCCAGCACCACACCCCCGCTGCACATGTTAGTGCCACTGGTGTGGAGACCGTGTCCTCCCCCTCTGTCCTGCCCACCTTACCTGAACCCCATTCTACTCCCCTGGAGATGGGCACTGCAGTGGAGTCCACTAACACCCCGTCTGACTTGGGCACTGCAGTGGGGAACCTGTCCTCTCCATCTGGCCAGCCCACTGGAGTTGTGCCGGCACCCACACCATCCGGCTCATGCCCCCCAGTTGTGCCGGCACACACCATGTCAGACACCTCCACTGCAGTTGTCAGTGACTCTCCAGCACTAACCACCCCTTCCCTGCCTCCTTCTGGTGAGCCCTGATCCTGTCCCTGCGGTGCCTGGCCTGCCCCCCGTATACCCCTCCGAGGGGAATGTCCCTGCTCCATATCAGTGCAGGCAAGCAGAGGGTGACATCTGCCACTGTCACCCTGTTTGGACTTGATTCATGGACTGGACATTGGCCTTTGTGTTTTTTCTTGACTTTCATTTTCAATATAACATATGCTGATTAAAGCTACTTTCAGTTCTCTGGTGGTTTTGCTTCAGATGTACATGATGTTGATGATGCTAACCATGCCCTTGCTGCAGTGATGTTGATTTTTGATGTCAGGTAAATGAGGTGTTACTGTGCAGGACCCCATGTGGTCCAGGGGGAATGTGTCCTATCCTGGTGTGTAGCCATGTCATCCTTTGTATCAATATGAGGGTGTCATGTTTTCCATATTTGCAAATGGGATTCCCTACCTGTTTTTTCAATATCACATCTGTGGCTTACACCCCTGCACATCAAATGTGCTTGCCATTGTTCAATTGGTCTATGTCCCTGACCGTGTGACCATCTCCACTGGACATGCATGTTTGGGCATCAATGGGGAAGGACTCATCTGTGGTATCAGTGCAACTTGCTATACATGTGTATTTGATCGGTGCTGATGATTTGGGTGACAATGCCATGACCAGGCTGATGTGACGGGAGCCTTCATTTTGTGCTAATTGTTGACTGAGTGACCAAGTGTTCTGCTGACATGATAGCGCCCTGCAGAGACAACGTATGGCACAGCTTTTCTTACACAGGAGTGGAGTCCCCTCATGGCAGTGTGTAATTCCGTGACATTGCCTGAGCCCAAGGTGTGTGTTGTGTGAGCATGTCTGTGTGTGTTCACTTCCATTTTGCTACGCAGGCTGGGGGCCCTAGTGATGTTCCTGTTTGTGATGCTTGCTGAGTTGAGCAATGTTCCACCCAGATCTTCTCCCTGGGTGCTCTGTGATGTGGGTGCATGGCACATTAATGGTGATCAGGGTGTCATCCATAGGTGTGTTTGCTGTCAGGGCTGAGTTTGTGGGCAAACGCAGATGAGACACAGTCAGGATTCCCCTTGGCACTTGTTGGTTACACAAGTCATGTAATTTACAATTTGCGTTAGCTTCCAGTGATTGTGACACGTTGTGTGTGTGACTGCTGCCACTCCTCAGGGTCAGAGCTGCAATGTTGGAAGTTGTCTATGTGTGTTGTTTGTGGGTGAGCTTGCCATCTTCATTGGTGTGTGACTGTGTCCGGGATCCCATTGGTTGGTGTGGATTTGACGTCATGCCCATGTACAGCGTACTGTGCAGTGTGTGAGACATTCACAAGTCTTGTTGACCGGCCATGTGTGATGGGTATCTCCGACTTAGTTCCCCCCACCACCCCTGGGATTGTCATGGGTGCATGTGCAATGCCACCAGTCCATGTGAGCTTCACTGCTGCACATTGTTGTAGATCAAGGTGTGTGGTGTTGAGTGTGTGCAAATGAGAGTTGTTGCATGGCTGGACCCCTACCTCCATGTTGGCCTTGGCTGACAGGCCGTGCTGTTTTATTTGTGCTTGTGTAGGTGTGATGGTAGTTAGTTGCTCAGGACACATGACTGTGGTTCACAGTGTGTATGACATCTACCTTTGTCATCACAGTGGGATTATCATGCAGGCCAGTGTCACCACAATGTGGGGTCCCTGGGGGTAGTGCTGTGGTGGGTCTGTCTCTTGCTGTGTTAGTTGCTGTTCCTACAAGCTTGTGTGACATTTGTAATTTGGGCTCCCTCTCATCTAACAATGCCTGATTGCCCACATAGGGGAATCCGATCCATGAGTTACTTTTGTGTGGCACTGTGTTGACATCTGTGTAATGGGGATTCAGGCCTCCTCGTGTGTTGTGTGTTTGCCTGGGGACACTGGCACACCACCCCCTCACCTGTGGTGTTTGATATGCAGTGTGAGTCTGCCTGTTTGTGTTTGTGCATTTGCACCACTGCATTGGCATATCTTTAGTGTGCCATTGGCTGTATGTTGTTTGGTGGCTTACCCCTGCTGTCCCTGGGACTCCTAGGTCATCAGTCAGCACAATGAACATGGTTTGTATGTCCCATTGCTGCCATGGTATGGTATTTGTTCACCTGACATCTACAGTCTCCACAGGATATCTACATTTGTGTGTCCATTGGTGCAGATATGTGGATCTGCATTGTGATGGTCACTTCTGTCATTGTGTTATTTGTGAATGTTGACAATGTGAGCCCCCATGGGTGATGTTTGTCTGCACATGGCCAAAGCGATGTTTCATTTGCACTGCACTGTTTGCCTCACCCAATCTCTGTTGCTATGGGACACAAGCACTGCTATGCCACTGATGTGTTTGTTGTTGTGTGACCAGGAATCATCCATGCAGTTTGGCATTTGCAGCTTTTACCATGACTACACTTACATTTTGGTCACTGTGGTGATGGGGCTTTAGACCCCATTGCCACAATGTTCAAAATGTGCTTCAGCTATGGACCCCACACTTCCCTTTTGGTCACTGTGATGATGGGGGTTTAGGCCCCATTGCCACAATGTTCAAAATGTGCTTCAGCTATGGAACCCACACTTCCCTTTTGGTCACTGTGATGATGGGGGTTTTGGCCCCATTGCCACAATGTTCAAAATGTGCTTCAGCTATGGACCCCACACTTCCCTTTTGGTCACTGTGATGATGGGGCTTTAGACCCCATTGCCACAATGTTCAAAATGTGCTTCAGCTATGGAACCCACACTTACCTTTTGGTCACTGTGATGATGGGGTGTTCGACCCCATTGCCACAGTGGTCATGGTCGGCTTGCATTGTGGAGGCCACCCACATTTATGTGTGACACATGTGATAGGGGGTCACATTGTATGTTCAAAGTCATGTTCAGTGTTGTAGGCATTTGACACAGACTACACACGCTTGTCATGGTGTTGGGGGGGTGTAATTTTCAGGCATTCCTTATGTTGGAGTATGCTGGTTGTGTCATGCATTACCCGTCCTATGAGTGGGGGTTGTGTGGGTGGTAGGCATCCATCCCCCTATGAGTGGGGATGGTAGTAGTGACAGGCATCCAGGCCCCCATGAGTAGGGGTGGTGGTAGTGCTAAGCCTCCATCCCCCTATGAGTGGGGATGGTGGTAGTGACAGGCATCCAGCCCCCCTTTAGTAGGTGTGGTATTAGTGGTAGGCATCCATCCCCCTATGAGTGGGGATGGTAGTAGTGACAGGAATCCAGGCCCCCCTGAGTAGGGGTGGTGGTAGTGGTAGGCATCTAGCCCCCCATGAGTAGGGGTGGTGGTAGTGGCAGGCATCTAGCCCCCCATGAGTAGGGGTGGTATTAGTGGCAGGCATCTAGCCCCCCATGAGTAGGGGTGGTGGTAGTGGCAGGCATCTAGCCCCCCATGAGTAGGGGTGGTGGTAGTGGCAGGCATCTAGCCCCCATGAGTAGGGGTGGTATTAGTGGTAGGCATCCATCCCCCTATGAGTGGGGATGGTAGTAGTGACAGGCATCCAGGCCCCCTGAGTAGGGGTGGTGGTAGTGGTAGGCATCTAGCCCCCCATGAGTAGGGGTGGTGGTAGTGGCAGGCATCTAGCCCCCATGAGTAGGGGTGGTATTAGTGGCAGGCATCTAGCCCCCCATGAGTAGGGGTGGTGGTAGTGGCAGGCATCTAGCCCCCCATGAGTAGGGGTGGTGGTAGTGGCAGGCATCTAGCCCCCATGAGTAGGGGTGGTATTAGTGGTAGGCATCCATCCCCCTATGAGTGGGGATGGTAGTAGTGACAGGCATCCAGGCCCCCATGAGTAGGGGTGGTGGTAGTGCTAGGCATCCATCCCCCTATGAGTAGGGGTGGTGGTAGTGGCAGGCATCTAGCCCCACATTAGTAGGGGTGGTATTAGTGGTAGGCATCCATCCCCCTATGAGTGGGGATGGTAGTAGTGACAGGCATCCAGCTCCACATTAGTAGGGGTGGTGGTAGTGCTAGGCATCCATCCCCCTATGAGTGGGGATGGTGGTAGTGACGGGCATCCAGCCCCACATTAGTAGGTGTGGTATTAGTGGTAGGCATCCATCCCCCTATGAGTGGGGATGGTGGTAGTGACAGGCATCCAGCCCCACATTAGTAGTGTGGTATTAGTGGTAGGCATCCATCCCCCTATGAGTGGGGATGGTAATAGTGACAGGCATCCAGGCCCCCCTGAGTAGGGGTGGTGGTAGTGGCAGGCATCCAGCACCCCATTAGTAGGTGTGGTGGTAGTGACAGCCATCCAGGCCTCCCTGAGTAGGGGTGGTGGTAGTGGCAGGCATCCAGGCCCCCATTAGTAGGGGTGGTGGTAGTGGCAGGCATCCAGCCCCCCATTGGTAGGGGTGGTGGTAGTGACAGGCATCCAGGCCTCACTGAGTAGGGGTGGTGGTAGTGGCAGGCATCCAGGCCCCCATTAGTAGGGGTGGTGGTAGTGGCAGGCATCCAGCCCCCCATTGGTAGGGGTGGTGGTAGTGACAGGCATCCAGGCCTCACTGAGTAGGGGTGGTGGTAGTGGCAGGCATCCAGGCCCCCATCAGTAGGGGTGGTGGTAGTGGCAGGCATCCAGGCCTCCCTGAGTAGGGGTGGTGGTAGTGGCAGGCATCCAGGCCCCCATTAGTAGGGGTGGTGGTAGTGGCTGGCATCTAGCCCCCATGAGTAGGGGTGGTGGTAGTGGTAGGCATCCAGGCCCCCTGAGTAGGGGTGGTGGTAGTGGTAGGCATCCAGGCCCCCATTAGTAGGGGTGGTGGTAGTGGCAGGCATCCAGCCCCCCATTTGTAGGGGTGGTGGTAGTGACAGGCATCCAGGCCTCCCTGAGTAGGGGTGGAGGTAGTGGCAGGCATCCAGGCCCCCATTAGTAGGGGTGGTGGTAGTGGCAGGCATCTAGCCCCCCATGAGTAGGGGTGGTGGTAGTGGTAGGCATCCAGGCCCCCCTGAGTAGGGGTGGTGGTAGTGGTAGGCATCCAGGCCCCCATTAGTAGGGGTGGTGGTAGTGGCAGGCATCTAGCCCCCCATGAGTAGGGGTTGGTGGTAGTGGTAGGCATCCAGGCCCCCCTGAGTAGGGGTGGTGGTAGTGGTAGGCATCCAGGCCCCCATTAGTAGGGGTGGTGGTAGTGGCAGGCATCTAGCCCCCCATGAGTAGGGGTGGTGGTAGTGGTAGGCATCCAGGCCCCCCTGAGTAGGGGTGGTGGTAGTGGTAGGCATCCAGGCCCCCATTAGTAGGGGTGGTGGTAGTGACAGGCATCCAGGCCTCCCTGAGTAGGGGTGGTGGTAGTGACAGGCATCCAGGCCCCCCTGAGTAGGGGTGGTGGTAGTGGTAGGCATCCATCCCCCTATGGATGTGTATGGCATTGGTGATGGCCATCACGCCCCTATGGTTCTGCTGTTGCTAGTGTACGTCATTTGTGCATCCCTATGTGTGTGTGACATATTTCGGGTACGTGTCGTTTGTTTGTGTTGTGGGTGTTTGACTTACCGTCTGCGCCGTACGCGTCCGTGCCGGTCCCGGTAATAGATGTAGAGTATTGGTAGGACCTGCGCGATGGGATTCATGGTTGGGTCATCTCGTTCGGGTTTCTCGTGTCTTCGACTCGTACTCGTCGCAGGCTTGTTCGTCTCGTAGCCGTGGATCGTCATGTGGCGCGAAATGGAGCTTATGTACGGCTCGCCCGGATGCTCAAACGTGCCGGACGTAGCGACGGGTTCGGCGCGTACGGAAGGCGCATCGTACTCGTCCGGCCAGAAGGTGCTGTGTATTTGCTTCCGTACGACTCGAATCGGCGTTTACGGATCCGGCTCGGGCGGGGAACAAGAGCTGATATGGGATAGTACGGCTCGCTCGGAATCTGGGCTGTTATGTGCATCGTACTTGTTCGTTCGGACAAGTGTTCGAATCGGTCGGGAAACACGCATTCGGCTGTTTTTTTTTCTGGACAAATACTGTTAGGTGCGCTTCCGGCCAAGATCGGAATCGACCCCAGAATGTTAAAACCAACTTCACTAAAAGATGTGTTTTATCATTCTGAGTTCAGGCATACTAAATTCGTTTTTTAGGTCTCGCCTGAGCCAGCGCATGCGCTGCACTGCGAGACATTTAGTAGTGGGGTTTTCAAAGTGCTACCACAACTTTTGCTGGCCTAGCGCTCGCGGTTACGCACACAACTCCTGGTCGCGGCCGCACGTCTTGCTTGTTTGGTGTGTGCCGTCCTTCTTTGCTATTCCCTTTTGTGGCGGCGCTGTTCTCTTTGCCTCGGGCCCATGAACTAATTTGAGCTTCCATAATTACTGCATGTTTTACACCTGTCTGCATATTTTATGTCCCTTCTCCACGCACCTTGGCAGCATCTTTAGGTGTAGGCAGCCCCGGCTTGCGCCGGAGTTTCTCCTTCAGACATTCAGCGGAACAAGCATAATTAAAGTGTTGGGTTGTTCTCAGCCGTCCCGCTGATCTTTAGAGTTCATGAAGGACAAATGAATGCTGTCTGTTCAGACAGTTCGTGTTAAGACATTGCTGAAGCAAAAAAAAACCCTGAGCTTTGTTCCTCTTCAGTGAAGCAGTGTTTGCGGCCATTTTAGGATCATTAAGGGCCTGAATGCACAGTATCCTTCCGCTGTGCTTGTTGTTCAGCTGCCGCCACAGTTTTCATAGCAGTTGATCAAACGGAGGCCAAACAGCGGCTGGAAAGTAATTCTTCGACTGAAACTGCTCCCAAAGCGCAACTTGTTAAAAAACTAAATTTCCCCCTTTAGGAGTTATTTATTTATTTATGTATTTACTATTTTTTTTTATTCACCATCCCTGACTAGAGTCTTTGCTGTAAAACACTTTAGTTCAATAAATAATCCTGATGAGCCAGTTCTGGGATACCAGATCACTGTGCACACAAGGACTGAGCAGCACCCCCGGCACCCTCGTGGCTGCCTCCGTATTCACACACTGGTGCACTGTGCAAGACAGAGGCGTGTAGTGGGAGGCATCAAGCATTGGCATAGCCAATAGGTCTCGCCTTTGGGAAATTGGGACCTTATAAGTGTTTAGCCATGCAACAGTTTATGTTGTTGCACCAAGGATATTATGCTGCATAACTAAATACTTATAAGGTCCCACAAGCGAGACCTATTGGCTATGCCAATGCTTGTCTACCATGTTCCCTGGGTCAGTTAGGATTATAAGGTGTTATAATCAAACTGCCCATTCTGGCCTATGGGAACAGGTAGCCTTGCAATAGTGAATAACGAAATTGGCTGTAATTCACTATCAGGACATGCCACACATACCAGAGCATGTCCTACCTTACGCATACAATGCACCCTGCCCTAGGGCCTACCTTAGGGGTGACTAATATGCAGGAAAGTGAAGGTTTGGGGACTGGTAAGTGGGTGCACTTACCAAGTCGACAAGGCAGTACCAGACTGCACACAGGCTCTGCAATGGCAGGCCTGAGACACACTTTCCAAGCTGCTCCTGTGGGTGGCACAACCAGTGCTGCAAGCCCACCAGCAGCATTTGACTCACAGGCCCTGGGCACAAACAGTGCACTGTACTAGGGTCTGACAGTGAATCAAATAGGCCAAACATGGAGTCACTAATCCATACATCAATTTATAACAGAGAGCATATGCACTTTAGCACTGATCAGCAGTGGTAAAGTGCCCAGAGTCATAAAACCAACAGAAACAGGTCAGACAAAGTACAGGAGGAAGGCAAAAAGTTCAGGGATGACCTTGTAAAAAGGGCCAAGTCCAACACAACCCCCTTCCAGCCAAAACGCAGGGTAGACCAATCACTACCTTGATGGGCTTCCCTGCTTTGGGCGATAGAACCTGGACCCTGGCCCACAACAGCAGGGGCATATTCCAGTTCTACGCCAATCTGAACCTATCTGGATCCCTCTGTCTATACTCTCAGGGCCCACTAAGCTAACCCATGGGGAACCCTTCTCCTCACCTGTGGACACCATCTGTGCAGCACCTAACCTTAGCTTGCTCACAGGTGTGTCCCAACAGACAGACAGTAAGCCACAGTGGCCACTGACAGTGGTCAGTGATGAGACCAGGCCTTATGCCTCTCAGGGCTCTCAAACCTCTGTGGCGTCAGAGAGCGGGGGGCAGTAGCCCCAGGTGCCTGGCACCCTTTGTCCACTCTCCCTCCTGTCAGGTCAGGTATTATATCCTGACACTGACCCACCAGCCCCGGGCCTGTGCCTGGCGGCTGGACCGGAGACTGGGGTGGGCTTTCCCACACCCGGTCCTCCTCCTCGGGGCTCTGCACCCTCCCACCTGGAGCGGTACCCCCTTCCAGAATTGTCTGGGCACCTGGGCAGGCGTCCTGCACAATTCTCCCACCAGTTCAGTGGTTCTATCCTGTAACTGGGATCCCAGCATATGGTCTGTACCCTTAGACTGGGCAGAGGTCTGGGGTGAGGCTATCCTTTCCCTGCCCCCCTTACTGGGGCCCTGCACCCTCCCACCTGGAGTGGTGCCCCCAGAAGACAAACTGGTAGGGGCACTGTTAGCAGCTGCCCCTTCCTCCAGGTCAGGGGGGACACCCTGAACCTGGCCCTCCAACCCAGGGTCTGTACCCTTAGGCTGGACCTGTGCCTGGCAACCCGGGACTTCCGGGAGGGTACACCAACCCCCCCAAGAGAAACACACTCCTCTACAGTTGTGTAAGAATCTGCCTTGCGCACCAGGACTTCCTGGGGAGCACGCATGCCCCCCCAGAGGGTAACACATCTCTCATGTGTTGTGTGACAGTCTGCCTGGAGCTGATCTCCCGACCTCTGTCCACCTGACAGTGCGTGAAGACCCCCCAAAACAGAAGTGGTGTCACCATGGTCACTCCTAGGAGGCTCAGCCCTTCTGGCTGGCCCCTGACCCACTGGCTCTCCCACTGGGGAACACATCCCCCTCTCACCCCTCAATCTGGACTTCTGCACCCTCCCAACTGGAGCAGCACGGCCAGACACCAGAACCACTGGAGCTCCATTTACAGATGCTCCAGGTTCTCTAGACCCTGGGAGATCCCCCTCAAATGGCCTACCAGTACAGTCTAGGCCCCCAACCTGGTGTTCCCTTAAGGAACCCTCCAGGCCCTGAGACTGGGTTTTGGGCACCTTGGGACACGCAGTCCCACACTCACTCCTTCTCCGCAGAGACAGGACGTGAGCCCCTACACCCCTCCCACTACACTGGGACCTAGCTGGGCTACACTGAACCTCTCCCACCACTCTGGGTTAGAAGACACCTGAGCCACTCCTCTTAGGGTCACTCCCCAATGCCTCTTCAGACCCTCTGGAATCCACCAAAAGGTCTGCCTCCATTGTGAGCTCCCTGGGGTCAGAGAACTCACACTCCACCAGGTGTTGGCATAGCTCTGGAAAATAGGGACTTACAATATGCTTTCCCTCAATTGGATCACACAGTCCCACCAAACTATCCTTCACCTCACCATCCAGTGCCTTGCACATGTACCCCACACCACTCTCCTGAGACTGGCAAGACAGTATCTGACTGTCTCTGTCACTCAACCCACACTCTTCTGGGCGGTCTCCACACTCACACACCAGGACTTCAACTATGGGGGAACCCCTCCCTGCACCTCCCATCTAGAGTCAGTAGAGTGTCCCTCCCACCACTAGGACTATGAACCCCTGTGCCAGTTCCCCAATCCACCTCAGAGACACTGCGCACCACTGGAGCTACCTCATATCCTTGAACCTCCTGGTGTATATTACCCCCTCCTTCAAGTCAGGCGCCACATCTCTGGGTGTGTGTACTGCTCCCTCAGCACTAGATAACATAATTTTGCTGCCACCATCTGAGCTGGACTCCACCTCCAACTCAGCCAAGCTCACTTCCTGAGCTACACACATTTTTTTTTCAGCTAAGGCTCGCTCTATCTCCTCGCACTCCCAGTCTAGCTGCCTCAGCCTCCGGTCACGAGCACAAATCTGATTCCTCTCTTCACGAGCCAATCTTTCCCAAAATGTTTCCTCCTCAGGGCCACTGCCCTCTTGGTACTCTGGCTGGGGATCCTCCCCCTCAGATTCCTCCTCAGAGTCATCTGCTAGTGTTGCTTCCCAGCGTAGCACCTCATAGCTATGCAGGGCTGCCTCAAGATCCTGCCTTGTGGATCTCCTCTTCACAGGTAGCCCCCTCTCCTTGCAAAACACTTTCAGTTCCTTTATCTTGTAGATGTACAGGTGCCAAAAGTTGACTTCCATTTTGACAAGGCCCAACAGGTGCAACAACTAACCAGAGTTTCAAAAACCAAAGTCCAAAGGGAAACAGGGAGAAATAGTACGTGGTTGCGTTTGGTCTGCACTCACTAGTAGTGTACACCAATCACTGTATATGAGTCACAAATGCAAGTCCAGAATCCCACCGCTGCCACCAATGTCAGAACTGGGGGTCTCTAGTTGGCAGAGGTAGGTACCTTTGTCCAAATAGGGACCCTTGCTTCTAGTCAGGGTAAGGGGGATACACTACTAAAATAATCCCTGCTCACCAACTTGGTAGCTTGGCACGAGCAGGCAGGCTTATCTGAGAGGCAATGTGTTAAGCATTTGTGAACACTTACAGTAACACAGTGACAACACTACAGATGGACACCACACATGTTGTATTATAAAAATAAGTATTTTTATATAGACTTAACACAATACCCAAAACGACAAAAATCCACAATACACTATGAAAGATATGACTGTCAATGGTAGAAAATAGTTCAGTTCAAGTGCAGGTGATAAATACGACACTCTACGTTCAATGTACCTTTGGATGCGTAACGCGATACAAACAAAAGAGTTGCAGGGAAGGTGATGCGTCGGTTCCTTACACGCAAGAACGGTGATGCCTCGGTTCCTTGCTCCGGGGGAGGTGATGCATCGGTTCCCTACTGCTGCGCAGGGGACGGTGATGCGTCGGTTCCTTACCGGAGAGGAGGTGATGCGTCGGTTCTTCACCGCGTGGGGAGGTGATGCGTCGGTTTCTTACTGCGCTTCTGTGGCGATGCGACCAACAGCGCCTCGATGCGATGACGACCCGGTGCAATGAAACAAAATGGCGTCTTCCTCTTGATGCGACAACGAAGGGGGCGATGCGTGCACGACCGACGGCCGTGCGGCGACTCGGTGAATCTTCTGAGCCGCGACAGGCCCTGCGACACGCTTCTCCGGTGATGCGACGGCATCTGCTGCGACGGCGACACTCTTCTCCGGTGATGCGATGGCAACAGCGGCAGCAGCGGCACGCTTTCTCGGCGATGCGACGACAATTGCTGCGGCGGCGACACGCTTCTTCTTCGTGAGTCGCGCTTCCAGCTCCCAGCAACACGCAGTCTCTCAGAAGGCCCAACACAACAGTAGGCACTTCAAATTCCCAGCAAGGGAATTCAGGGGAGCTGGTTGGTGAAGTCTTGTGTCCCTGAGACTTCAGCAGGATGCAAGCTCAATCTTCAAGCCCTTGGAGATTTTCTGCAAGATGATGAAAGTAAGCACAAAGTTCCTTTCTCCTTTCTTTGGCAATCAGGCAACCACTGGAGGCCAATCCCTCAAACAGCACACAGCATAGGGATAGTCTCCTCCTTCAGATTCTCTGGTTACTCTCCTCAGCAAAGGTTCTTCTTGTTTCCCAGAAGTGATCTAAAGTCTTGGGGTCTGGGCCCCAATATTTATACTAGCAAATCCTTTGTCCTCTGAAGGCAGAGGGTCCTGTACCTAGTTCAAACCAGTTCTGGGTGCATTCTGCCAGTGCACAACTTCTTCCTTTGTCAGTGTGGGCCAGGTTCATCAGACATACCACAGGAGGTGTAGCCAGCATTGTGGAAGGCAGGCACAGCCCTATTCAGGCCCAGGTGCTACTCCTCCCACCACTCTACATGCAGATAGGTCTATTTAGCCCTGTGCTGACTCACCCTGTCTCCTGGAGTCCCCCAGCCCCTGTCACTCACAAACCCAGACATACAATACACAAGCTAGCAGAGGCAGGCTGGATGGTTAGGCAAGAAAATACCTACTTTCTAAAAGTGGTATTTTCAAACACAGAGGGGCCGATTCCGATCTCGCTCGGAAGGGCTCCGAACGCGATCCGGGCGGAAAAAGTACGAGCCGTTCGCGTGTTTTCCGACCGACGCGTACAGCTGTACTAGCGAGCAAGTACGATGCGAGAAACGCCAAATCGCCGACCGAGTCATTTCCGGGTCCGAACCGCTCCGTACGTCTCGTCCGTAAGCAAACCGTGCCGTGCAATGGAGGTGATTTCCGACCGAGCCAGTACGATGCACTATTCGGACAGCCGGATCGAGTCGGAGCCTCCGACACGTCAACGCTCCGGGAAGCGGACTTCGGGGGTCCGCGCCGGACCCCCCTTCACCCGCAGCCTTACGAGTTGATCACAGGGGGGGACCCTTGCTCCCCCCTACACATGCATGTACGGTGCGGGTGGCACAGACGCGTCCCCACGACAGGGGGCGCCCTTGTGCGCAACGTACCTTTTTTGTCAATGGGAGCCTATGTACGCGTCGTACAACAGGCTCCCATTGACTTCAATGGGGCTCCGAGCGACCCGTGTCTGTCAGCGTTTGTTCGCATCGTACTCGGGCGGTCGGAGCCCGGAGCACGAGTCGGTCGGGAAGCTCTACGGGCGCCAGTCGGCCGTAGGGCTTTCCCAGCGAGATCGGAATCGGCCCCAGAATGTTAAAACCAACTTCACTAAAAGATGTGTTTTATCATTCTTAGTTCAGGCATACTAAATTCGTTTTTCTACCATGTTCCCTGGGTCAGTTAGGATTATAAGGTGTTATAATCAAACTGCCCATTCTGGCCTATTGGAACAGGTAGACTTGCAACAGTGAAAAACAAAATTGGCTGTAATTCACTATCAGGACATGCCACACATACCAGGGCATGTCCTACCTTACACATACAATGCACCCTGCCCTAGGGCCTACCTTAGGGGTGACTAATATGCAGGAAAGGGAAGGTTTGGGGACTGGTAAGTGGGTGCACTTACCAAGTCAACATGGCAGTACCAGACTGCACACAGGCTTTGCAATGGCAGGCCTGAGACACACTTTCAAAGCTGCTCCTGTGGGTGGCACAACCAGTGCTGCAAGCCCACCAGCAGCATTTGACTCACAGGCCCTGGGCACAAACTGTGCACTGTACTAGGGTCTGACAGTGAATCAAATAGGCCAAACATGGAGTCACTAATCCATACATCAATTTATAACAGAGAGCATATGCACTTTAGCACTGATCAGCAGTGGCAAAGTGCCCAGAGTCATAAAACCAACAAAAACAGTTCAGAAAAAGTACAGAAGGAAGGCAAAAAGTTCAGGAGTGACCCTGCAAAAAGGGCCAAGTCCAACAGGGCCAAGTCCAACAGATTCCATCTGCTCACCCATGAATCACGATAACCCAATCTGCATTTTAATTCCCTGTGAAGTGATTCGGTGACCAGTCAGTCATAGGTTTGAGATAAAGCAGCGTCCTGTCTCATTGCACGTTTTGTCCCTAACATAGAGACTCTCGTTTAAATCCGTTATTTAGCCCGTGAATGATGTTTATGGCGCCTATATTTTTCTCTAGTCTCTGCATTTTGTTAAAAGTATAAAGTGTACAATAGGGAAAATTCGAGGCAAAAAAGATGGTAAAAGGAGTAGTGTTTGAAAGGTATACAAATATAACGCTATTCGCATTTGTAGCAAGGGGAAATGTGTGCTGAAGTGGAAAAAACTCTATGCAAGGTTACTTGCAGTTATTTTGCATCACGTTATTCAAGAAGGTGAAAAGTACTTGTAAATACCGTTATCTGGGTTGTGTGTGTTCGAGATTGATAAAATGTAAAAATAAACATACAATTCTGTGGTCTTTCAATAAAATCTTGCCATGTGATCCGCTGTATCACAACCTCTTTCCGTTGATATGGTACTCAAGGTTAGCAGGAGACCAGCAAAGAAGATTACAGATTCTCATTTTGGAGTTTAATTTAAGAAAGGTTAGATTAATTTTTAAATTGTCACCACGGTTCTAAAAATCACATAATCTATGCTCCCGCTCATCTATTTTGGCCTTATGATAGGGTACAAATGGTATGTGTCTGTGAGTTGAGTGACCACAATAAAATCTGCTGAGACCTGCAGGATCACTCTCAAATCAATTCTTCCTATAATGTTTAGGAAGTGGATACATTAAGTATCATTAAATTGGGTAACAGTTCTATGTCCTATTTATAGCACATTGACACGACACGAACTGCAATAAGAAAACCTATGTGCAACATCGAAAATTAATATTGTGATGTTTGCTGTGTAAATGAACATTATTAATATCAGCATGTTATCCCATAGTATGTTTTATTTGTGAATTCAGTGAGTAATAGCTGATGTGTAATATTATCATTGCTCTTGCAAAGCCCATGACGCTAGGACGAGGGTCCTCGCACATAGTATCAGTGGTGACAGCACATAGGAAATCAACTTGATTACTGCTGAATTTCCTATGACATCTTCAATGACAATAATTAAACCATGAATGAGATTGCCAACTAAGTCATCAACAAAAACAGGGACGTCATCAGCACGATTAAGAGCTCACCATATGGCAATCCCATCCATTTTCCCTTCGAACTCAATTGCAATTTGTTCTCCTAGGAGGAGCTCTTGCCTCTTACGTTTCTGCCCTTGGTTATCTGTTGCTCTTAAAACCTCTACGCCACCAAAAATCTTCCTTCTCAAATTCCGGCCACGAAAATGCCACACCAAGAAGTTGGACAATGGGGTCAAAGGGTCACAAATAGCATATGGGTAGATTATGTCAGGATATCACAAAGCCAGGATCAAAGGTGGATGACAGATGGGAGTGAAGAACATACGTGGAGGTCAGATATGTGATGGAAGTGTGTGCACAAAGCACATAGGTCCCATGGATACGTGTAGTTAACTAACTGTTGATGTCATATGTGATGTTTTACAAGCAAGTACAAAACTCAATTTGTGCCTGGATTGGGAGTCATTGTAAATAATGGAGATTGTTGGAACATGGGCAAATTTAGAGGCTTCAGACGCAAAATTGCGTATCGATTTTGTCCATTTAATATTGGAGTTTATCCACGCACCTCATTAGCTGTGCCCCAGCTCTACATCTGTATCATGATTGCAGCCAAAAGGTGTGTGGTGGGACTTTGATGGAGGAAGGCTACTGCCTCTAACTAAAGACCTGAGACTCCATATCCTGGAAATGTGATTTGTACAAGCTGGTAAGTAAGGGGCATATTAACAAGGCGGCGATAAACAATTATCGCCGCTTTTGCGTCGCTTTCGGTCGAAAAGCGGCGATAATTATATCGCCTTATCAGCAAAGACACGCTATCGCGTGTTTTGCTGATTTTGCTCCCGCTTCCAGCACGCCTGACTTCGCATCGATAATGAGATGCAAAGTAGGCGTGTCTGTGGAAACAACATGGGTAAATATCGCGAAGGCAGCTTCGCGATATTTACAATGCGGGGAAGCGATTATTTTAATCGTGTTAAGTATGCCTTAACGCAGGAATTTAGGGGCATATTAACAAGGCGGCGATAAACAATTATTGCCGCTTTTGCGGCCGTTTTCGGCCGAAAAGCGGCGATAATTATATCGCCTTATCAGCAAAGACACGCTATCGCGTGTTTTGCTGATTTTGCTCCCGTTTCCAGCACGCCTGACTTCCCATCGATAATGAGATGCAAAGTAGGCGTGTCTGTGGAAACAACATGGGTAAATATCGCGAAGGCAGCTTCGCGATATTTACAATGCGGGAAGCGATTATTTTAATCAGCGTTAAGTATGTTTTAACGCAGGAATTTAACGTCTGTTAAATTCCTGACTAAGGCATACTTAACATGGGGGTGGATTCTGTGGCTAATACCACAGGCCCTATCATCTAGGATATCGCCGTTTTCCCATGAAAAACGGCGATATCCACGCTATCTCTGACATTTTTATCGCCTCGGCGATGCGCGTTGTTAATAACGCGCTAACCGGGCGATAAATTCCAGAGATAGCCGGCGATAAATATGCAAGCGCTAAGCGCGCTTTGCGATATTTATCGCCGGCCCTTCATAATATGCCCCTAAGTCCGTAGGAGTAGTAGCAGCAGCATTAGTATCAATAGTTGTACTAGGTATCAACAATAAATACCCACAGATAGAAAATACAAGTACACAAACATCTCCCAAACTGTGACTACAGTAGAGACACTGACTGCACAATACGTGATGTATGTGAACACATTTCATTGCACACATGCACATTTGTATTTGCCCCTAGAGATGGGCCAGTGGTTGGGTCAGGGGCAGCTCTCAAACTCAGAGGACGAACAATCAAAATATGTACTCGACACACATTCCATTCCACTACAGCAAAACTGACCCGGACGACCACAGGACAACGTGTAACGTGGACAGAGGGCAGAAATGTCCTCTTTCAGCATTAGAAGTCCATGTGCTCTGCTGCCAATGTATGTTATAAGCAGTGGAGCACACAATTAGATTTCGAGTCATTCTTTTCGGGTAGTAATGTCATTCAATGTGCTAGCCTGTACTGGCCCCTTAGAGCCCATAGGGTTCAAGTCACTCCTGTTAAAGTGTTGGTTGAGGGAGGCAGGAACCTTCAGACGTCAGCCCTCCTTACAATCTTAACTAAGTGGCTTATAGGAGCCTATAAGCAGTAGAGCAGCAGGCACATGTCCCCTGCTCTGATGTGCACAGTAAATTCGCCAGAGAATGTAAATGCATGAGCTGCATGCCTGGCCTCTCCTTCCCCATTCCTCTAGGTTCAGATTCTGAATCGAGGGCCGTACTGAGAGGAAATACAGTCCTCCTCTTGCTAGACCATTACAATAGATCATACTCCAAATTGTGAGCATAGCTTGCCTGGGGGCTAAAACAGTGCATGCTGACAAGCAGGCCTTTATAGAGAAACCAGAAATGTAACACTTCTAATAGACTTGCACCTTGGAAATGCAATTATATACGGATAGATACGAACCAGAATTAGTGGCCAGACAGTTTGGGGACATTACCCACCCCTACAAACTTAGCTAAAAATTAAGGAGTTATCATGAACAATGACCTATCTTTTGATCTACACGGTGGCGGCCTGTTTTTGGATCATCAGAACCTTGCAGAAGATTTTTCCTTTCATTTCTTCCCCTGCATGGAAACAGGTAGCCTTAGCAGTAATCTCATCCAAGACTGACTACTGGAACGCACTCTATCTGGATGCTAACAAGACAACTCTAACCAAACTGCAACTGGTGCAAAATGCGGTGGCAAGGCTGACATTAGATATTCCAAAATATATGTCAGTCTCAAAAGGATTGTGTGAACTTCACTGGCTTTCTATTCAGAAGCTGGTCACCTTTAAAGCCATGTGTATTGTTCATAAAGCACTGTATAGTGGCAGTCCAGGGGGAATTAAAACCATGTTCCAAAGGTACTCCCCTTGTAGACTTCTCCGATCGGCAGCTCACAATCTAGTTGTCATCCCCAAAGTCCGGAGGAAGAGATGGGGAGTCAGAGCCTTCTCAGTTGCAGCTGCCAAGATCTGGAATTCCCTTTCCCCATTATTCAACTGGTATGAAACTGCATGCTCCTTTTATGAAGGCAGGGGTACTCTCAGGATTTGTTTTCAGCACCTTGACACCTTTGGCCATTGTTGCGCTTTACAAATTTATATTATTTCATAAATGACAAGTTAGAGGCACTTATTAGTGTGGAGTATTTCTCTTTCTTCAGAAACAATTTCCTTTGTAAATGTCTGTCAAATCTGTAAATACTCCCAAACAAATCATGCTAGAATTTCCTAAGTTTTTTTCCTGACTTCAGCTTGCTGTTTCAACATGGCACATGCACAGAAAAGATCAAAGTAATTCTGAGTTACTTCTACTCCTGCCTTCCGTGTGTGTGTTGGACGGATAAAACCCCAAGGCTCATGGACATCCATATTCTGAGCAATCAACAGTATGCTGAGCCTGGCAGGTTGTCAAGCCTTATTGACCCACCAACTCATCACTGAACCCCTCTATCCCCCATAGTCTTTATGCCATTATGCCACGGGAGGCTGTTAACAGCTATTGCTGGCTCCCTTCCAGCAGGCATGAAGAGTTGGTGGAGGCAGTAACACCAAGTAGCCCCAGACCGCATTCCTGCAGGAAAGGAGAAGTAGCGGCACTTAGACCATGGCTGCCTCCGGACCCTCTGGAACATCTGTGACCTAAGTACAATACACTGCATAGTGAACTGTGCATGGTCCGTAGCACACACAAGTCACCAGTTGGGGGAGACCAGCCGATACAGTGCTGAGATGAGACATCTGAAGTACATGCCTGTACCATACCCACAGTTGCATCTTGTCTCAAATGTATATTCAATTGGGAGAGTGATGGAAAGCCATCGATGTCAAGAGCAGGGAGCACCCAGAAAAAAAGGCCTGGAAAAGAGTTATTGTCTGCAGCATGGCGAAACAGTACCGTCCCCCATCCTTTGAAGCAGTCATTTTGGCTCTATACTTTTTAATTGATTTTAATCTTCAAACTTATTTTATATACATTAAAATAGCTTCATTCAATCCTGTTCTTAAAATTAGGATAAAAATGCAGAAAAGGCACTTACATTACAGACTGAAAGTGACTATCTTTCTTTGTTATCTGAATTCAAGTATTTAAGTTGCTTATTGCAAAATCTTGAATCACTAAAGTGAATTTAACCCCTTCGCTGCTAGGCCTTTTCCCCTCCAGTGCTAAGCCTTTTTTGGCTATCTGGGGTAGTTTGCGCTTAGACCCCTGAAAACTTTTTGACCACATAAGGTATCCTTGCCAAATTTGCGTCCTTTTCTTCCAACATCATGGGGACTTTAAAGGTACACAGGGTTTGTTGATTCCCCTGGAGGGAACCCAGAAATTAGCCAAAATACAATTAGCCAAAATACAGCTACATTTTGTTTTTTTGGGGGGAAAAATGGGGGAAAAGTGCTGTAGATGAAAGCGTCTGTTTTTTCCCCTGCAAATGGTATCAACAAAGGGCTTGTGGTGCTGAAATCACCATCTACCCAGTTTTCAGGGACAGACAGACTTTTGTCAGAAAACCAAAAACTTTTACACAGTTTTGGCATTTTACTGGGACATAGCCGATTTTTGCTATTCTTTGTGCTTTCAACCTCTTTCCAGCTAGTGGTAGAAATGGGTATGAAAGCAATAATGGATCATGGAAAGCTATACATTTCA
The DNA here is from genome assembly GCA_963921515.1 of Calotriton arnoldi. NCBI lineage: Eukaryota > Metazoa > Chordata > Amphibia > Caudata > Salamandridae > Calotriton > Calotriton arnoldi. The sequence goes on from CAWUFW010020823.1 coordinate 66,369, forward strand.
GAAACGTAGACACAATTCTGAATTCAGCAAGGGGTCATTTGTGTAGCTCCTTCAAGGTTTTTTTATCGAAACTAACAGTTAAATATAGGAAAAATTGAAAATTTGAAAAAAACAGCCATTTGTGCCAACGTTTTCACCTGTAACTTCTTTTAAGTGACAGATTTTTTAAAGCAATATACCGTTACATCCGCTGGGCCTTTATGGTTGTGGGGATATATAGGACTTGTAGGTTCACCAAGAACCCGACTAACCTAGAGCCAATAACTGAGCAGCATCTTGCAATGGTTTTTTATTGTGTACCCGGTATATAGCAATTCATTTGGGAAAATATAAACAGTGAAAATCCGGTATGAAAGACACCTATGTATTTTTGAAATAGGAACAAAATATAGATTTTAGAAACAGTAGCTATTTGCACATCTCCAAAATTGTGGGTACCCATACTAGAATGTGAATTATAGGACATTTTTCAAAGTGACTTCTTTTTACACATTGTCTTACATTTGGAAGGCAGAAATGCATCGAAAGTCAATAGGTAATAACAGTTGCTCTACAATTCTGTGTTCCCCTAAGTCTCCCCAAAAAATGGTACCTCACTTGTGTGGGTAGGCCTAGTGCATGCGACACGAAACGGCACTAAACGCAACGTGGACACACCACATTTTTACAGTGAAAACTGACCCTTTATTTCAAAGTGCCTAGCTGTGGATTTTGAACCCTAGCTCTGTCGGCACCTAGAGAAACCTAGCAAACCTATACATTTTTGAAAAGTAGACATCCAGGGAAATCCAGGAAGGGGTGACCTGACTGGCTCTCACCAGGTTCTGGTACCTAGAATTCCTTGCAAACCTCAAACTTTGTCAAAAAAACACATTTTCCTCACATTTCTGTGATGGAAAGTTCTGGAATCTGCATGGATCCACAAAATCCACCCACCCCGCACTCCGCAAAGTCTTCAGAGAAATATGGTACCTCATTTGTGTGGGTAGGCCTAGTGCCCACGACAGGAAATGGCCCAAAACGCAACATGGACACACCACATTTTTACAGTGAAAACTGACCCTTTTTTTGCAAAGTGCCTAGCTGTAGATTTTGAACCCTAGCTCTGCTGGCACCTAGGGAAACCTAGCAAACCTATACCTTTTTAAAAACTAGACACCCAGGGGAATTCAGGAGGGGGTGACTCGTGTGGCTCTCACCAGGTTCTGTTACCCAGAATCCCTTGCAAACCTCAAACTTTGTCAAAAAAACACATTTTCCTCACATTTCTGTGATGGAAAGTTCTGGAATCTGCGTGGATCCACAAAATTCCACCCACCCGCACTCCCCAAAGTCTTCAGAGAAAAATGGTACGTCACTTGTGTGGATAGGCCTAGTGCCCACGACAGGAAATGGCTCAAAACGCAACATGGACACACCACATTTTTACAGTGAAATCTGGCCCTTATTTTCAAAGTGCCTAGCTGTGGATTTTGAACCCTAGCTCTGCCGGCACCTAAGGAAACCTAGCAAACCTATACATTTTTGAAAAGTAGACACGCAGTGAAATCCAGGATGGGGTGACTTGTCTGGCTCTCAGCAGGTTCTGTTACCCAGAATCCCTTGCAAACCTCAAACTTTGTCAAAAACCCCACATTTTTCTCACATGTCTGTGATGGAAAGTTCTGGAATCTGCGTGTATCCACAGAATTTCAACCACCCCGCATTCCCCAAAGTCTTCATAGAAAAATGGTACCTCACTTGTGTGGGTAGGCCTAGTGCCCGCGACAGGAAACGGCCGAAAACGCCACGTGGACACACCACATTTTGACAGTAAAAATTGACCACTTTTTTGCAAAGTGCCTAGCTGTAGATTTTGAACCCTAGATCTGCGGGCACCTAAGGAAACTTAGCAAACCTATACATTTTTGAAAAGTACACACCCTGGGGAATCCAGGATGGGGTGACTTGTCTCACTCTCACCAGGTTCTGTTACCCAGAATCCCTTGCAAACCTCAAACTTTGGAAAAAAAAACACATTTTCCTCACATTTCTGTGATGGAAAGTTCTGGAATCTGCGTGGATCCACTCAATTCCACCCACCCCGCATCCCACAAAGTCTTTCGAGAAAAATGGTACCTCACTTGTGTGGGTAGGCCTAGTGCCCGCGACAGGAAACGGCCCAAAACACAACTTGGACACACCACATCTTTACAGTGAAAACTGGCCCTTTTTTACAAAGTGCCTAGCTGTGGATTTTGAACCCTAGCTCTACCGGCACTTAGGGAAACCTAGCAAACCTATACATTTTGACAACTAGATACCCAGGGAAATCCAGGATGGGGTGACTTGTCTGGCTCTCACCAGGTTTTCTTAGCCAGAATCCCTTGCAAACCTCAAACTTTGTCAAAAAAACACATTTTCCTCACATTTCTGTGATGGAAAGTTCTGGAACCTGCGTGGATCCACAAAATTCCACCCACCCCGCATTCCCCAAAGTCTTCAGAGAAAAACAGTACCTTCCTTGTGTGGGTAGGCCTAGTGCCCGTGACAGGAAACGGCCCAAAACGCAACGTGGACACACCACATTTTTACAAAGAAAATTGACCCCTTTTTTTCAAAGTGCCTAGCTGTAGATTTTGAACACTAGCTCTGCCGGCACTGAGGGAAACCTAGCAAACCTATACATTTTTTAAAACTAGATACCGAGGGGAATCCAAGATGGGGTAACTTGTCTGGCTCTCACCAGGTTCTGTTACCCAGAATCCCTTGAAAACCTGAAACTTTGTAAAAAAAAAACCACATATTTTCCTCCCATTTCTGTGATGGAAAGTTCTGGAATCTGCGTGGATCCACAAAATTCTACCCACCCCGCATTCCCTAAAGTCTTCAGAGAAAAATGGTACTTCACTTGTGTGTGTAGGCCTAGTCCCCGCGACAGGAAATGGCCCAAAACGCAACGTGGACACACCACATTTTTACAGTGAAAATTGACCCCATTTTTGGAAAGTGCCAAGCTGTAGATTTGGAACCCTAGCTCTGCCAGCACCTAGGGAAACCTAGCAAACCTATACATTTTTGAAAAGTAGACACCGAGGGGAATCCTGGATGGGGTGACTTGTCTGGCTCTCGCCAGGTTCTGTTACCCAGAATTCCCTGCAAACCTCAAACTTTGTAAAAAAAAAAACACATTTCCTCACATTTCTGTGTGGATCCACAGAATTCCACCCACCCCGCATTCCCCAAAGTCTTCATAGAAAAATGGCACCTCACTTGTGTGGGTAGGCCTAGTGCCTGCGACAGGAAATGGCCCAAAACGCAACGTGGACACACAAAATTTTTACAGTGAAAACTGGCCCTTTTTTTTAAAGCGCCTAGCTGTGGATTTTGAACCATAGCTCTGCCGGATTCTAGGGAAACCTAGCAAACCTATACATTTTTTAAAAGTAGACACCAAGGGGAATCTAGGATGGGGTGACTTGTCTGGCTCTCAGCTGGTTCTGTTACCCAGAATCCCTTGCAAACCTCAAACTTTGTAAAAAAAAAACCACATTTTCCTCATATTTCTGTGATGAAAAGTTCTGGAATCTGCGTGGAGCCACAAAATTCCACCCACCCCGCATTCCCCAAAGTCTTCTGAGAAAAATGGTACCTTACTTGTGTGGGTAGGGCTAGTGCCCGTGACAGGAAACGGCCCAAAACTCAATGTGGACACACCACATCTTTACAGTGAAAACTGGCCCTTTTTTTTCAAAGTGCCTAGCTGTGGATTTTGAACCCTAGCTCTGCCGGCACTTAGGGAAACCTAGCAAACCTATACATTTTTTAAAACAAGCTACCCAGGGGAATCCAGGATAGGGTGACTTGTGTGGCTCTCACCAGGTTCTGTTACCCAGAATCCCTTGCAAACCTCAAACTTTGTCAAAAACACATTTTCCTCACATTTCTGTGATGGAAAGTTCTGGAATCTGCGTGCATCCACAAAATTCCACCCACCCTGCATTCCCCAAAGTCTTCTGAGAAAAACAATGCCTCCCTTGTGTGGGTAGGCCTAGTGCCCGTGACAGGAAACGGCCCAAAACGCAACGTGGACACACCACATTTTTACAAAGACAATTGACCCCTTTTTTTAAAACTGCCTAGCTGTGGATTTTTTTTTAATAAATGTTTTTATTAACATTATAAACAAGGAAACCTTGGATATACGAGTCATACAGGCTAAGAAGCATCATCAGATTACACAAGACATAGAGTGTGGCGACGATATCTCCAACGGAAAAAGCAAATGTATCATTCTTTTCACAGTTACCAGTCTTGAGGGTTACATATATATCTAGCATGTCTGTCCTGGGGAAGTGTGGACCAAAAGTTACTTTGGCTCGGTCTCCGGTTCCTCCCTTGTCGAGCACACATCGTCTTCCATCCCTTCAAGCTCCAGCCCATAGTAGTCTATCCAGGGCGCCCAAATCTTTTTGAATTTGCGCGGACACCCCCTGGCTGTATATGTGACTCGTTCCGCTATCATATATAGGTCTAAGCAAGCCTTCCATTCCTTAAGCGTAGGGGGTGTCGATGCCCCCCAGTGGCGGGCTATGTCTCTTTTAGCTACTGCTAGTCCCAAGTTGGCTAACAACATCAGCTTATGGCGTGTTAGGTCTATTTCCGTAGGGATACCTAAAAGCACATATTTAACCTCTAGTTCAAGTTGGGCCCCCAGTCTGTTGTTCAGTTACCCCACTATCTGGGCCCAGTATGTTTTGATTTTATTGCAGTCCCATATTGTGTGTATAAATGTGCCTCGCTCGGTCTGGCATCTTAAGCAGTTTGGGGATTCTGCTCGTCCCATGGTGTGAAGTCGTGCTCTGTCAAAGTAAACCCTATGCAGGATCTTATATTGTATGAGACGTAACCTCTGTTTGATTGCCACCTCCCGTGGGTGCATGAGAGCTACCTCCCAGTCAATGTCTTCCATCGGTCCTGTGGTCAGTTTCCACTTGGCTCTCAGTGGCCCCAATTTGTCAGGCATGTTGTTAAGTAGAGTTTTGTACGTCCATGAGATGGCCTTGTTTGGGATCTTTTCTTGCAAGAGTCTGCCCTCTAGGGGGGAAAACTCCGGGAGATCGATTGCGTCTAACCCTTCGGCCTTCCAGGCATGTTTCAGTCTGAGATATGCATATCTTTGAGTATTTGTTAATTGATAAGTGACTTGGAGTGCGTCAAAGGATGCCAAGGTACCTTTCTCTAGCACATCCCCTAGTTTGGAGATTCCAATCATATCCCATTGTTTAAAGCCCTTAAGTTTCCCAATTTCTAATAGCCTCGTCCCTTCCCATAGGAGGGTTTCTCTTGTGAGACTAGCATCCCATTTCATCTGCTTCTCAGCCCCTTTCCATGCTTCGATCACAATTTGGGTGGCTGGTAGGAGTCGGTTGACACCTTTGCCCCATATAGGTAATGTAAGTGGGTACGGTGTCGGAACTGAAGTCTCTCAAGTGTATATGTGGGGTGGTCCCATGTGGCGTGACTCCAGTCGTTAATCACCACCAGGTGGGCTGCCCTGTAGTAGGCTCTAATGTCTGGTAAGGCAAGACCCCCGTTATACGGGTTACGTTGAAGTGTTTGCAGCGCCACTCTTGGGTGCGCCCCATCCCACAGGAGTATCCGGAGCTCGTTATTTAATGTGGTGAATATATTCTCTGGTATCTTACTATAGGTGTTCTGTAGTATGTATAGCAGCTTGGGGAGTGTGATCATCTTATACATTGCAGCCCTGCCCATTAATGTCAAAGGGAGTTTTCTCCATCTTTTAACCTCCTCTTGGAATTCTAGCAGGACTCGCTTGATATTTTGAGTCAGGCTAATCACTTCGTCAATGGTAATATAAAGTCCAAGGTAACGGAACCCTTCTTGGGTTACCTGCAGACATTCAGGGATTTCTTGAGTCTCGCTGGGGCTCCCCAGTGAGTACAGGCTGGATTTACTCCAATTAATTCTATAGCCTGCATTTTGACCGTACTCAACAAATATTTGCAGTATCTTTGGGAGCGTCTCTGCTGGCTTGGTAACGTATAGCAGGATATCATCCGCGTAAAGCGATATGCGTTCTTCTTCTAGGACTAGGCTTTCATCTGTGAAATCCCTCAGCGCCGGGTGGGATCTGATTAGGCATGCCAAAGGCTCTAGGACAAGGGCAAACAATAGTGGGGATAAGATACATCCTTGCCTGGTGCCCCTTTGAACGGGCCAGGTTCCCGAAGTCACTCCATTCACTCAGACTTTAGCCATTGGCTCTGTGTAAAGGAGCTCCAGCCATTCCATAAAGACCGGTCCAAAATCAAATTTCTTTAGAGTTTGCCTCATGAATGGCCAGTGGATTGTATCAAAGGCCTTTTCGGCATCGAGGGAGAGGAGCACGTGTGGGCTGTCCCTATGCTTAACTGTATCCATCCAGTTGGCCAACCGGCGCAGATTGAAACGAGTGGATCGTTTGGGCATAAAGCCCGATTGATCCCTGTGGATAAGGGGGGTAATCACTGTTAGTAAGCGTGTCGCCAGTACGGTTGCAAGTATTTTGGTCTCTATATTGAGTAGTGATATTGGCCGGTAGGATCCGCAGTCCTCTGGGGGCTTCCCTGTTTTATGGATCACTACCACAGTGGCCGTTCGTAGATCAGGGGGGAGTATTCCTACTTCTTTCGCTGCTAGGAACAAGTTTAGTAGATGTGGGCCTAGGAAACTAGCATTTTGTTTAAAGAATTTCTCTGGGAACCCGTTCGGGCACGGAGTTTTCCCTGCTTTTTGTCTCCCTATTGCCTCTATCACTTCTTCCAAGGTTAGCTCTTTGTCTAACATATCTCTGTCTTCCTGCAGAAGAGTGGGAATTTTAATGGCCTCCAAATAGTTGTTAATTTGCGCCTCGTTTGCTAGTTGCCTGCGTCTATAGAGCTCCGCATAGTAGCGGGCAAAGACTCCCGCTATTTCTTGGGGTTTCGTGTAGGTCTGACCCTGTTCCTGTATAGCCACAACGCATCTCGCCTCCGTCTCTTTCTTACTCAACCAGGCGAGGTGTTTCCCTGCTCTGTCTCCTGTTTCATATAGGCGATGTGGAGTGGCCAGGAGATGGGATTTAACTTCCTGGGTCACCAAAGATCTATATTCCTGTCTTGTTATCTCTATCTGGCGGAGGATACAGTCATCTGCTCTGGGGAGTCCACTGTTTTCTAAGGCAAGCAGCTTGCGTTTCAGACTCTCTATCTCTTCTGCCTCTTTTCTCTTTTTGTGTGCAATAATGGTTTGCGCCCTGTCTCGCATCTCTGTCTTGAATGCCTCCCACAGGGTGACCGCCGACGAAACTGAACCCTGATTTTCCTTAAAATACAATTCTGCATCTATGCGGATTTCCTTGGCAATTGCTCCATCGCGTAACACCCAGGCATTCAGCCTCCATTCTCCGCTGTGTCTCCCGGCCTTCCCTCCTACCGTGAGCCACAGCGGCGAATGATCGGATATGCCCCTTGCTAGATATTCTGCCTTTTCTATGGTCACTATCTCTCCAGCCGGAGCAAACAAGTAGTCCAGACTCGAAAATACATTATGGGCTTCCGAGAAGTAGGAATAAGCATGTGTGGTTGGGTGGTGCCTTCTCCAAAGGTCAGTCAGCCCCAATGTGTCTTGAAACTGGGCCAAATGTGTGGGTCCGTGGGTTTCTGATCCTACATGTGTACGATCTAGGTGGGGGTTTATCACATCATTGAAGTCTACCCCTATGATATGCATGGCCGGCCCTGAGTCCAAAAGTGTGCCCAACACTTTGTCTAAGGTTTGTTGTTGCAGTCGCGGGGGCATACACGCTGACTAGCTAAAATTCTTTGCGATTCCATGTCCCCTGTACTGCCACAAATGTACCGTTGGGATCTGCCCATTTCCTGGTTACCTGAAAGGGAGGCGATCTCTTAATTAGTATGGCCACTCCTCTCGACCCCGTGGAAAACCCTGCATGCGCCAATGTGATGTATTGCCCCCGCCCGAGAAAGGAACAGTGCGTGCCCATGAGGTGTGTCTCTTGCAGGAGGACTATGTCGGGTTTAAGTCTTCTGAGATATTTAGTTACCAGTCCTCTTTTGATTTTATTCCCTAGTCCATTGACATTCCACGTCATCACCATGTATTGGCCCTCATCCATGACTGATATAGCAGTAAGTTATCACAATTACAGGTTACTTCGTCGGATCCACCCCCGCCCTCCATTCTGTTGTGAGCCTCGATATCCATTTGAACACTTTCGAAATATGTCTTCCCCTGTCTCCATTGTAACGCATAATAATATTCAATACTGAACATATCCTGCCCCCCCGACACTCTTCAGTCACCCTCGCCACCCCCAAATTCGTCAACATGACAACTGCAGCGAAAGTAAGCTTCAAAGAGGTCTGTTTCCCGCCTCCCCCCTCCCAATAACAAACAACTATATATCTACAGTCTTTACAAGTATTATCAGTCTCAGTACCTCAGGGCCAACACGCTAACGTATCTACTAGGCCCTGGGTGCTTCTTACTGTCTCTTGACGGCCGTCCGACCTGCACATCTCAGCCTTCTTCACCACTTTTGGACTGTTGCTGCTGTTGGTCTGTTAGGAGCTGAGGGGTCGGATTCGGGGCTTCCATCTGTTGAATGTCTTTGAAGAGTGGATGATCACTATCCGCATCTGCTGAGTACTCTCTGTCTGATATCTCTGAAGGTGCACGACTACGGGTCTTTCGGGGATTCTGATCCGCGTACCCGCCCGAGGAGCCTTCGTCCGAGTCCGAGACTTGCGTTTTGCCGGCCATGGATCGTAGAGGTCGCAGGGGGGTGCCCGTCTTAATTCTTCGTGTCGTCGCGGCACGTCGCAGCCTCTTTCCTCTGTTTCGCTCCTGGCTTGGTCTCACTCGGTGTGTTGGTTGATATGTATCCATTTGGGTTGATCTGCGACTCGGGTTAGGGCGTTCTTCGAGCCAAGCCCATGCTTCCTCCGGGGTTTGAAAAAAGTGAGAGGAACCGTGGAAAATCACTTTAAGCTTTGCCGGGAAGAGCAACATGTATTGGAACTCGAGCGATCTTAGCTTTGCCTTGTCTGCGTCAAAAGTTCGTCTTTGCTTCTGTACTTCCCGGGAGTAGTCAGGAAACACCATTATCCGTGTGTTGGTATATTTGACTTCACCTTTTTGCCACAACTCTCTGAGGATCAGATCCCGATCTTGAAAGTTCAGAAAGCGCGCAATTAAGGGCCTCGGCGGGGCCCCAGGGGGCGGACGAACATTCGGCATTCTGTGTGCAAGTTCAATGAGAAAACAAAGTGAGAACTGTGCCTTAGGGAGAGAGTCCTTTAGCCATGTCAACAGGAATTGCCCTGCATCCGGTCCCTCCGCGCCCTCTGGAAATCCAATAAATCGGAGGTTGTTCCTACGGGCTCTATTTTCCGCATCGTCCACTCTCCAGGAGACTTCCTTCATTGTGGCCAGAAGTCCCGTCACGTCTTTGCGCATAGCGTGGGATACGTCTTCCACCTCGGAGATACAATTTTCAGCTTCGGTGACTCTCTCCGAGACTTTCCTCATGTCTTGTCGCAGCAGCGTTACTTCTGAACAAACCTCTGCCATCTTCCCTTCCAGGGCCTCTCTGGACGCGTGGATAGCTTGCAGTATAGCTGCGTTGTCCGGGAGAGGTACGTTGCCTCCTTCCGCCCCCATCGCCGTGGGGAGCACTTTGGCATAGCAATCCATTTTTCCCTGCTTTGTGGTTTTGGGCTCTTTATCTTTCACCATCTTGGGCGTTGGCAGTGTACGCCCTCTAGTTTGTTGTCCACACTAGACGGGGGTTCAGAATTTGGGGTCTATGATTGTGCTGGACAGGCTGAATTCCAATCTATCTTAGGACACCTCCACGGGCTATTTCACAGTGGTCCAAATACAGCCATTCACCTTCAGCAGTTTCTCCCCATGGGGTTAATGAGGTCCTTCTGGGGAGTACTACTAGGACTATGCAAGACCCCTGGCTGCCGAATTGTGCTTGGTGGTCAATTACCCTGCTGTTGCCTGAGATTCCTCGTCGTGAAGGCCCTCTATCTTGTACTCTCCCCACTTCCACTGGCTGTGCAGTCCGGGGCTCCTCTGGGGTTTTTTTCCCACTTCCCCAGTCTCACTTTCCAGAGGGGGTTCGCTGTACACAACCCCACAGATCAGGGCCCTTCTTGTGGCAACCGAGGCTCTATTTAACCTCCTGGTATCCTCTGCGCCTTCTCAGTATGCCCCCAGTCCGCCTCTGCGGATTCTCCCCGCTTGTCGTTGGCTCTTCACCCTGCAGGGTCTTGACCTAGTGGGTCCCAGTCTCAGGGCACTCCCCGTTGGGGTGGGTGCCTTCCTCCGTGACCCACTCTGAAATGGTACAAGTATTCGGCTGGTCCCTGCTGGATCCAGTCTCGGCGGTCAGCAACTCCCGTTACCTCATGCACCGGAGTCTGCCCAGGGGTTGCCGAGGAATCACTGCAACTGTGCCCCGTGCAAGGGTTTCTCTCTGAGCGAGGTCTCTGAGGGACCGCGCAATAGGAATTCTGGGTCCTGCCGTCAGGGCTGTGGTACAGAGTTCCGCATTATACCGGGGACAGTCCTCTTAAGTTTTCTCACCTCATCCAGTGCTGCCCACGGCTCCATCGGGCTCTTCAGCTCCTCCCGGGTCTACTGGGCGACCGACGCCGTCTCCTGCCAGGTGAAGACAGCGCCACACAGCAGGCACCAGACCGGCGACTTCAATGCAAGTCAGCACGCCGTTCGGTTTATGGGGGTGTATTTTCGTCCCGGAGAGGGAGTCCCCCGGCCGTCCGGCCTCTTGGATGTTCACTGGGTCGCCGGCACAGGTCGAATCTCGTAGTCAGGGTTGCAGCGTCTCCTACTCCGGAGTCGCCGTCATCTTGGATCGCGTTTTCTCGGAGCCCGGTCCGCCCGCTCTAGAGGATTTCCAATTTGGCTTCTGCCTTGCCGACTTTTCAGTTCTGGGGATATTCCGGTCCCATTTCTATCATCGGTGGTGTCGAAGGTCAGGATATTTTAGCCCTAGCTGTGGATTTTGAACACTAGCACTGCCGGCACTTAGGGAAACCTAGCAAACCTATACATTTTTGAAAACCAGATACCGAGGGGAATCCAGGATGGGGTAACTTGTCTGGCTCTCACCAGCTTCTGTTACCCAGAATCCCTTGCAAATCTAATTTTTTTTAAAAAGAACACATTTTCCTCACATTTCTGTGATGGAAAGTTCTGGAATCTGCGTGGATCCACAGAATTCCACCCACCCCGCATTCCCCAAAGTCTTCAGAGAAAAATGGTACCTCACTTGTGTGGGTAGGCCTAGTGCCTATGACAGGAAATGGCCTAAAACGCAACGTGGACACACCACATTTTTACAGTGAATATTGACCCCATTTTTGCAAAGTGCCAAGCTGTAGGTTTTGAACCCTAGCTCTGCCGGCACCTAAGGAAACCTAGCAAACCTATAAAGTTTTGAAAAGTAGACACCCAGGGGAATCCAGGATGGGGTGACTTGTCTGGCTTTCACCAGGTTCTGTTACCCAGAATTCCTTGCAAACCTCAAACTTTGTAAAAAAAACAAATTTTCCTCACATTTCTGTGATGGAAAGTTCTGGAATCTGCGTGGATCCACAAAATTCCGCCCACCCCACATTCCCCAAAGTCTTCAGAGAAAAATGGAATCTCATTTGTGTGGGTAGGACAAGTGCCTGCAACAGGAAAAGGCCCAAAACGCAACATGGACACACCACATTTTTACAGTGAAAACTGGCCCTTTTTTTCAAAGTGCCTAGCTGTGGATTTTGAATCCTAGCTCTGCCGGCACCTGGGGAAACCTAGCAAACCTATACATTTTTTAGAAGTCGACACCCAGGGAAATCCAGGATGGGGTGACTTGTCTGGCTCTCAGAAGGTTCTGTTATCCAGAATCCCTTGCAAACTTTAAACTTTGTAAAAAAAACACATTTTCCTCACATTTCTGTGGTGGAAAATTTTGGAATCTGCGTGGATCCACAAAATTCCAACCAGCCCGCATTCCCCAAAGTCTTCTGAGAAAAATGGTCCCTCACTTGTGTGGGTAGGGCTAGTGACCGTGACAGGAAACGGCCCAAAACGCAACGTGGACACACCACATTTTTACAGTGAAAACTGGCCCTTTTTTTCAAAGTGCGTAGCTGTGGATTTTGAACCCTAGCTCTGCCGGCCCCTAGGGAAACCTAGCAAACCTATCCATTTTTGAAGACTAGACACCCCGGGGATTCCAGGGTTGGGTGACTTGTCTGGCTCTCACCAGGTTCTGTTACCCAGAATCCCTTGCAAACCTCAAACTTTGTAAAAAAAAAACATTTTCCTCACATTTCTGTGATGGAAAGTTCTGGAATCTGCGTGGATCCACAAAATTCAACCCACCCCGCATTCCCCAAACTCTTCTGAGAAAAATGGTACCTCACTTGTGTGGGTAGGGCTAGTGCCCGTGACAGGAAACAGCCCAAAACTCAATGTGGACACACCACATCTTTACAGTGAAAACTGGCCCTTTTTTTCAAAGTGCCTAGCTGTGGATTTTGAACCCTAGCTCTACCGGCACTTAGGGAAACCTAGCAAACCTATACCTTTTTGAAAACTAGATACCATGGGGAATCCAGGATAGGGTGACTTGTCTGGCTCTCACCAGGCTCTGTTACCCAGAATCCCTTGCAAACCTCAAACTGTGTCAAAAAACACATTTTCCTCACATTTCTGTGATGGAAAAATCTGGAATCTGCGTGGATCCACAAAATTCCACCCACCCCGAATTCCCCAAAGTCTTCCGAGAAAAACAATGCCTCCCTTGTGTGGGTAGGCCTAGTGCCCGTGACAGGAAACGGCCCAAAACGCAACGTGGACACACCACATTTTTACAAAGAAAATTGACCTGTTTTTGCAAAGTGCCTAGCTGTAGATGTTGAACCCTAGCTCTGCCGGCACCTAGGTTAACCTAGCAATCCTAAACATTTTTGAAAACTAGATACCCAGGGAAATCCAGAATGGGGTGACTTGTCTGGCTCTCACCAGGTTCTGTTACCCAGAATCCCTTGCAAACCTCAAACTTTGTAAAAAAAAACACATTTTCCTCACATTTCTGTGATGGAAAGTTCTGGAATCTGCGTGGATCCACAGAATTCCACCCACCCCGCATTCCCCAAAGTCTTCAGAGAAAAATTGTACCTCACTTGTGTGGGTAGGCCTAGTGCCCGTGACAGGTAACGGCCCAAAACGCAACGTGAACACACCACATTTTTACAGTGAAAATGTACCCATTTTTTGCAAAGTGCCTAGCTGTAGATTTTGAACCCTAGCTCTGCCAGCACCTAAGGAAACCTAGGAAACCTATACATTTTTTAAAAGAAGACACCCACGGGAAATCAGGATGGGGTGACTTGTCTCACTCTCATCAGGTTCTGTTACCCAGAATCCCTTGCAAACCTCAAACTTTGTACAAAAAAACACATTTCCCTCACATTTCTGTGATGAAAAGTTCTGGAATCTGCATGGATCCACAACATTCCGCCCACCCCACATTCCCCAAAGTCTTCAGAGAAAAATGGAATCTCATTTGTGTGGGTAGGCCAAGTGCCCGCAACAGGAAAAGGCCCAAAATGCAACATGGACACACCACATTTGTACAGTGAAAACTGGCCCTTTTTTTCAAAGTGCCTAGCTGTGGATTTTGAATCCTAGCTCTGCCGGCACCTGGGGAAACCTATACATTTTTTAGAAGTCGAAACCCAGGGAAATCCAGGATGGGGTGACTTGTCTGGCTCTCAGCAGGTTCTGTTATCCAGAATCCATTGCAAACTTCAAACTTTGTAAAAAAAACACATTTTCCTCACACTTCTGTGGTGGAAAATTCTGGAATCTACGTGGATCCACAAAATTCCACCCAGCCCGCATTCCCCAAAGTCTTCTGAGAAAAATGGTCCCTCACTTGTGTGGGTAGGGCTAGTGACCGTGACAGGAAACGGCCCAAAACGCAACGTGGACACACCACATTTTTACAGTGAAAACTGGCCCTTTTTTTCAAAGTGCGTAGCTGTGGATTTTGAACCATAGCTCTTCCGGCCCCTAGGGAAACCTAGCAAACCTATCCATTTTTGAAGACTAGACACCCAGGGGATTCCAGGATTGGGTGACTTGTCTGGCTCTCACCAGGTTCTGTTACCCAGAATCCCTTGCAAACCTCAAACTTTGTAAAAAAAACACATTTTCCTCACATTTCTGTGATGAAAAGTTCTGGAATCTGCGTGGATCCACAAAATTCAACCCACCCTGCAATCCCCAAACTCTTCTGAGAAAAATGGTACCTCACTTGTGTGGGTAGGGCTAGTGCCCGTGACAGGAAACAGCCCAAAACTCAATGTGGACACAGCACATCTTTACAGTGAAAACTGGCCCTTTTTTTCAAAGTGCCTAGCTGTGGATTTTGAACCCTAGCTCTGCCGGCACTTAGGGAAACCTAGCAAACCTATACATTTTTGAAAACTAGATACCATGGGGAATCCAGGATAGGGTGACCTGTCTGGCTCTCACCAGGCTCTGTTACCCAGAATCCCTTGCAAACCTCAAACTGTGTCAAAAAACACATTTTCCTCACATTTCTGTGATGGAAAGTTCTGGAATCTGCGTGGATCCACAGAATTCCACCCATCCCACATTCCCCAAAGTCTTCAGAGAAAAATAGCACCTCACTTGTGTGGGTAGGCCTAGTGCCCGCGACAGGAAATGGCCCAAAACGCAACGTGGACACACCACATTTTTACAGTGAAAACTGGCCCTTTTTTTTAAAGCGCCTAGCTGTGGATTTTGAACCCTACCTCTGCCGGCACCTAGGGAAACCTAGCAAACCTATACATTTTTGAAAACTAGACACACAGGGGAATTCAGGATGGGGTGACCTGTCTTGCTCTCACCAGGTTATGTTACCCAGAATTCCCTGCAAACCTCAAACTTTGTAAAAAAAACACATTTTCCTTACATTTCTGTGATGGAAAGTTCTGGAATCTGTGTGGATCCATGAAATTCTACCCACCCCGCATTCCCCAAAGTCTTCCAAGGAACATGGTACCTCACTTGTGTGGGTATGCCTAGTGCCCGTGACAGGAAACGGCCCAAAACGCAATGTGGACACACCACATTTTTAAAGTGAAAACTGACCCCTTTTTCAAAGTGCCTAGCTGTGGATTTTGAACGCTAGATCTGCCGGCACCTAGGGAAACCTAGCAAACCTATACATTTTTGAAAAGTAGAGACCCAGGGAATCCAGGATGGGGTGACTTGTCTGGATCTCACCAGGTTCTGTTATCCAGAATCCCTTGCAAACCTCAAACTTTGTCAAAAAACCCAAATTTTTCTCACATGTCTGTGATGGGTAGTTCTGGAATCTGCGTGTATCCACAGAATTTCAACCATCCCGCATTCCCCAAAGTCTTCATAGAAAAATGGTACCTCACTTGTGTGGGTAGGACTAGTGCCCGTGACAGGAAACGGCCGAAAACGCCACGTGGACACTCCACATTTTTACAGTGAAAACTGGCCCTTTTTTTCAAAGTGCCTAGCTGTGGATTTTCAACACTAGCTCTGCCGGCACCTAAGCAAACCAAGCAAACCTATACATTTTTTAAAATTAGACACCCAGAGGAATCCAGATGGGGTGACTTGTCTGGCTCTCAGCAGGTTCTGTTATCCAGAATCCCTTGCAAACCTCAAACTTTGTAAAAAAAAACACATTTCCCTCACATTTCTGTGATTGAAAGTTCTGGAATCTGCGTGGGTCCACAAATTCCTCCCACCCCACATTCTTCAAAGTCTTCAGAGAAACATGGTACCTCATTTGTGTGGGTAGGCCTAGTGCCCGTGACAGGAAACGGCCCAAAACGCAACGTGGACACACCACTTTTTTACAGTGAAAACTGACCCTTTTTTTCAAGTGCCTAGCTGTGGATTTTGAACCCTAGATCTGCCGACACCTAGGCAAACCTAGCAAACCTATACATTTTTTAAAATTAGACACCCAGGGGAATCCAGGATGGGGTGACTTGTTTGGCTCTCAGCAGGTTTTGTTATCCAGAATCCCTTGCAAACCTCAAACTTTGTAAAAAAAACACATTTTTCTCACATTTCTGTGATGGAAAGTTCTGAAATCTGCGTGGGTCCACAAATTCCTCCCACCCCACATTCCCCAAAGTCTTCAGAGAAACATGGTACCTCATTTGTGTGGGTAGGCCTAGTGCCCGTGACAGGAAACGGCCCAAAACGCAACGTGGACACACCACTTTTTACAGTGAAAACTGACCCTTTTTTCAAAGTGCCTAGCTGTGGATTTTGAACCCTAGATCTGCAGACACCTAGGCAAACCTAGCAAACCTATACATTTTTTAAAATTAGACACCCAGGGAATCCAGGATGGGGTGACTTGTCTGGCTCTCACCAGGTTCTGTTACCCTGAATCCCTTGCAAACCTCAAACTTTGTCAAAAACCCCACATTTTCCTCATATTTCTGTAATGGAAAGTTCTGGAATCTGCGTTGATCCATAAATTTCCACCCACCCCGCATTCCCCAAAGTGTTCAGAGAAACATGGTACCTCATTTGTGTGGGTAGGCCTAGTGCCCGTGACAGGAAACAGCCCAAAACGCAACGTGGACACTCCACTTTTTTACAGTAAAAACTGACCTTTTTTTTCAAAGTGTTTAGCTGTGGATTTTGAATCCTAGCTCTGCCGGCACCTGGGGAAACCTATACATTTTTTAGAAGTCGAAACCCAGGGGAATCCAGGATGGGGTGACTTGTCTGGCTCTCAGCAGGTTCTGTTATCCAGAATCCCTTGCAAACCTCAAACTTTATAAAAAAACACATTTCCCTCACATTTCTTTGATGGAAAGTTCTGGAATCTGCGTGGGTACACAAAATTCCTCCCACCCCACATTCCCCAAAGTCGACCAAAAATAATTGTACCTCACTTTTGTGGGTAGGCCCAGTGCTTGCGACAGGAAA
Organism: Calotriton arnoldi; assembly: GCA_963921515.1. Classification (NCBI taxonomy): domain Eukaryota; kingdom Metazoa; phylum Chordata; class Amphibia; order Caudata; family Salamandridae; genus Calotriton; species Calotriton arnoldi. The sequence goes on from CAWUFW010020823.1 coordinate 83,442, forward strand.
CGGCCCAAAACGCAACGTGGACACACCACATTTTTACAGTGAAAACTGACCCTTTTTTTCAAAGTGCCTAGCTGTGGATTTTGAACCCTAGCTCTGCCAGCGCCTAGGGAAACCTAGCAAACCTATACATTTTTGAGAACTAAACAATCAGGGAAATCCAGGATCGGGTGACTTGTCTGGCTATCACCAGGTTCTATTACCCAGAATCCTTTGCAAACCTCAAACTTTGTCAGAAAACACATTTTCCTCACATTTCTGTGATGGAAAGTTCTGAAATGTGCATGGATCCACAAATTTCCACACACCCCGCATTCCCAAAGTCTTCCAAGAAAAATGCTACCTCACTTGTGTGGGTAGGGCTAGTGACCGCGACAGTAAACACCCCAAAACGCAACGTGGACACACCACATTTTTACAGTGAAAACTGACCCTTTTTTTCAAAGTGCCTAGCTGTGGATTTTGAACCCTAGCTCTGCCGGCACCTAGGGAAACCTAGCAAACCTATACATTTTTGAAAAGTAGACACCCAGGGGAATCCAGGATGGGGTGACTTGTCTGGCTCTCATCAGGTTCTGTTAGCCAGAATCCCTTGCCAACCTCAAACTTTGTAAAAAAAACACATTTTCCTCACATTTCTGTGATGGAAAGTTCTGGAATCTGCGTGGATCCACAGAATTCCACCCACCCCGCATTCCCCAAAGTCTTCGGAGAAACATAGCACCTCACTTCTGTGGGTAGGCCTAGTGCCCGCGACAGGAAATGGCCCAAAACGCAACGTGGACACACCACATTTTTACAGTGAAAACTGGCCCTTTTTTTTAAAGCGCCTAGCTGTGGATTTTGAACCCTACCTCTGCCGGCACCTAGGGAAACCTAGCAAACCTATACATTTTTGAAAACTAGACACACAGGGGAATTGAGGATGGGGTGTCCTGTCTTGCTCTCACCAGGTTATGTTACCCTGAATTCCCTGCAAACCTCAAACTTTGTGAAAAAAAACACATTTTCCTCACATTTCTGTGATGGAAAGTTCTGGAATCTGTGTGGATCCACGAAATTCTACCCACCCCGCATTCCCCAAAGTCTTCCAAGGAACATGGTACCTCACTTGTGTGGGTAGGCCCAGTGCCCGTGACAGGAAACGGCCCAAAACGCAACGTGGACACACCACATTTTTACAGTGAAAACTGACCCCTTTTTTCAAAGTGCCTAGCTGTGGATTTTGAACCCTAGATCTGCCGGCACCTAGGGAAACCTAGCAAACCTATAAATTTTTGAAAAGTAGAGACCCAGGAAAATCCAGGATGGGGTGACTTGTCTGGCTCTCACCAGGTTCTGTTATCCAGAATCCCTTGCAAACCTTAAACTTTGTCAAAAAACCCACATTTTTCTCACATGTCTGTGATGGAAAGTTCTGGAATCTGCGTGTATAAACAGAATTTCAACCACCCCGCATTCCCCAAAGTCTTCAGAGAAAAATGGTACCTCACTTGTGTGCGTAGGCCTAGTGCCCGCGACAGGAAACGGCCGACAACGCAACGTGGACACACCACCTTTTGACAGTGAAAATTGACCCCTTTTTTGCAAAGTGCCTAGCTGTAGATTTTGAACCCTAGCTCTGCGGGCACCTAAGGAAACTCAGCAAACCTATACATTTTTGAAAAGTACACACCCTGGGGAATACAGGATGGGGTGACTTGTCTCACTTTCACCAGGTTCTGTTACCCAGAATCCCTTGCAAACCTCAAACTTTGGGGAAAAAAACAAATTTTCCTCATATTTCTGTGATGGAAAGTTCTGGAATTTGCATGGATCCACAAAATTCCCCCCACCCCGCATTCCCCAAAGGCTTCAGAGAAACATGGTACCTCACTTGTGTGGGTAGGCCTAGTGCCCGTGACAGGAAACGGCCCAAAACGCAACGTGGACACACCACATTTTCCAGTGAAAACTGACCCTTTTTTTCAAAGTGCCTAGCTGTGGATTTTGAACCCTAGATCTGTCGGCACCTAGGAAAACCTAGCAAACCTATACATTTTTGAGAACTAGACACACAGGGAATTCAGGATGGGGTGACCTGTTTTCCTCTCACTAGGTTATGTTACCTAGAATCCCTTGCAAACCTCAAACTTTGTCAAAAACCCACATTTTTCTCACATTTCTGTGATGGAAAGTTCTGGAATCTGCGTGGATCCACAGAATTTCAACCACCCCACATTCCCCAAAGTCGACCAAAAAAAATTGTACCTCACTTTTGTGGGTAGGCCCAGTGCTTGCGACAGGAAACGGCCCAAAACGCAACGTGGACACACCACATTTTTACAGTGAAAACTGACCCTTTTTTTCAAAGTGCCTAGCTGTGGATTTTGAACCCTAGCTCTGCCAGCGCCTAGGGAAACCTAGCAAACCTATACATTTTTGAGAACTAAACAATCAGGGAAATCCAGGATCGGGTGACTTGTCTGGCTATCACCAGGTTCTATTACCCAGAATCCTTTGCAAACCTCAAACTTTGTCAGAAAACACATTTTCCTCACATTTCTGTGATGGAAAGTTCTGAAATCTGCATGGATCCACAAATTTCCACACACCCCGCATTCCCAAAGTCTTCCAAGAAAAATGCTACCTCACTTGTGTGGGTAGGGCTAGTGACCGCGACAGTAAAGAGCCCAAAACGCAACGTGGACACACCACATTTTTACAGTGAAAACTGACCCTTTTTTTCAAAGTGCCTAGCTGTGGATTTTGAACCCTAGCTCTGCAGGCACCTGGGGAAACATAGCAAACCTATACATTTTTGAAAAGTAGGCACCCAGGGGAATCCAGGATGGGGTGACTTGTCTGGCTCTCATCAGGTTCTGTTAGCCAGAATCCCTTGCCAACCTCAAACTTTGTCAAAAAAACACATTTTCCTCACATTTCTGTGATGGAAAGTTCTGGAATCTGCGTGGATCCACAGAATTCCACCCACCCCGCATTCCCCAAAGTCTTCGGAGAAACATAGCACCTCACTTCTGTGGGTAGGCCTAGTGCCCGCGACAGGAAATGGCCCAAAACGCAACGTGGACACACCACATTTTTACAGTGAAAACTGGCCCTTTTTTTTAAAGCGCCTAGCTGTGGATTTTGAACCCTAGCTCTGCCGGCACCTAGGGAAACCTAGCAAACCTATACATTTTTGAAAAGTAGACACCCAGGGGAATCCAGGATGGGGTGACTTGTCTGGCTCTCATCAGGTTCTGTTAGCCAGAATCCCTTGCCAACCTCAAACTTTGTCAAAAAAACACATTTTCCTCACATTTCTGTGATGGAAAGTTCTGGAATCTGTGTGGATCCACGAAATTCTACCCACCCCGCATTCCCCAAAGTCTTCCAAGAAAAATGCTACCTCACTTGTGTGGGTAGGGCTAGTGACCGTGACAGTAAAGAGCCCAAAACGCAACGTGGACACACCACATTTTTACAGTGAAAACTGACCCTTTTTTTCAAAGTGCCTAGCTGTGGATTTTGAACCCTAGCTCTGCCGGCACCTAGGGAAACCTAGCAAACCTATATATTTTTGAAAAGTAGACACCCAGGGGAATCCAGGATGGGGTGACTTGTCTGGCTCTCATCAGGTTCTGTTAGCCAGAATCCCTTGCCAACCTCAAACTTTGTCAAAAAAACACATTTTCCTCACATTTCTGTGATTTAAAGTTCTGGAATCTGTGTGGATCCACGAAATTCTACCCACCCCGCATTCCCCAAAGTCTTCCAAGGAACATGGTACCTCACTTGTGTGGGTAGGCCCAGTGCCCGTGACAGGAAACGGCCCAAAACGCAACGTGGACACACCACATTTTTACAGTGAAAACTGACCCCTTTTTTCAAAGTGCCTAGCTGTGGATTTTGAACCCTAGATGTGCCGGCACCTAGGGAAACCTAGCAAACCTATACATTTTTGAAAAGTAGAGACCCAGGAAAATCCAGGATGGGGTGACTTGTCTGGCTCTCACCAGGTTCTGTTATCCAGAATCCCTTGCAAACCTCAAACTTTGTCAAAAACCCCACATTTTTCTCACATGTCTGTGATGGAAAGTTCTGGAATCTGCGTGTATCCACAGAATTTCAACCACCCCGCATTCCCCAAAGTCTTCAGAGAAAAATGGTACCTCACTTGTGTGCGTAGGCCTAGTGCCCGCGACAGGAAACGGCCGAAAACGCAACGTGGACACACCACCTTTTGACAGTGAAAATTGACCCCTTTTTTGCAAAGTGCCTAGCTGTAGATTTTGAACCCTAGCTCTGCGGGCACCTAAGGAAACTCAGCAAACCTATGCATTTTTGAAAAGTACACACCCTGGGGAATACAGGATGGGGTGACTTGTCTCACTCTCACCAGGTTCTGTTACCCAGAATCCCTTGCAAACCTCAAACTTTGGGGGAAAAAAACAAATTTTCCTCATATTTCTGTGATGGAAAGTTCTGGAATTTGCATGGATCCACAAAATTCCACCCACCCCGCATTCCCCAAAGGCTTCAGAGAAACATGGTACCTCACTTGTGTGGGTAGGCCTAGTGCCCGTGACAGGAAACGGCCCAAAACGCAACGTGGACACACCACATTTTTCCAGTGAAAACTGACCCTTTTTTTCAAAGTGCCTAGCTGTGGATTTTGAACCCTAGATCTGCCGGCACCTAGGAAAACCTAGCAAACCTATACATTTTTGAGAACTAGACACACAGGGGAATTCAGGATGGGGTGACATGTTTTCCTCTCACCAGGTTATGTTACCTAGAATCCCTTGCAAACCTCAAACTTTGTCAAAAAACCCACATTTTTCTCACATTTCTGTGATGGAAAGTTCTGGAATCTGCGTGGATCCACAGAATTTCAACCACCCCACATTCCCCAAAGTCTTCAGAGAAAAATGGTACCTCACTTGTATGGGTAGGCCTAGTGACCGTGACAGGAAACGGCCCAAAACGCAATATGGACACACCACATTTTTACAGTGAAAACTGACCCCTTTTTTCAAAGTGCCTAGCTGTGGATTTTGAACCCTAGATCTGCCAGCACCTAGGGAAACCTAGCAAACCTATACATTTTTGAAAAGTAGAGACCCAGGAAAATCCAGGATGGGGTGACTTGTCTGGCTCTCACCAGGTTCTGTTATCCAGAATCCCTTGCAAACCTCAAACTTTGTAAAAGAAAAAATACATTTTCCTCATATTTCTGTGATGGAAAGTTCTGGAATTTGCATGGATCCACAAAACTCCACCCACCCCGCATTCCCCAAAGTCTTCCAAGAAAAATGGTACCTCATTTGTGTGGGTAGTCCTAGTGCCCATGACAGGAAAAGGCCCAAAACGCAACGTGGACACACCACATTTTTACAGTGAAAACTGACCCTTTTTTTCAAAGTGCCTAGCTGTGGATTTTGAACCCTAGCTCTGCCAGCGCCTAGTGAAACCTAGCAGACCTATACATTTTTGAGAACTAAACAATCAGGGAAATCCAGGATCGGGTGACTTGTCTGGCTATCACCAGGTTCTATTACCCAGAATCCTTTGCAAACCTCAAACTTTGTCAGAAAACACATTTTCCTCACATTTCTGTGATGGAAAGTTCTGAAATCTGCATGGATCCACAAATTTCCACACACCCCGCATTCCCAAAGTCTTCCAAGAAAAATGCTACCTCACTTGTGTGGGTAGGGCTAGTGACCGCGACAGTAAAGAGCCCAAAACGCAACGTGGACACACCACATTTTTACAGTGAAAACTGACCCCTTTTTTCAAAGTGCCTAGCTGTGGATTTTGAACCCTAGCTCTGCCAGCGCCTAGGGAAACCTAGCAAACCTATACATTTTTGAAAAGTAGACACCCAGGGGAATCCAGGATGGGGTGACTTGTCTGGCTCTCATCAGGTTCTGTTAGCCAGAATCCCTTGCAAACCTCAAACTTTGTCAAAAAAACACATTTTCCTCACATTTCTGTGATGGAAAATTCTGGAATCTGTGTGGATCCACAGAATTCCACCCACCCCGCATTCCCCAAAGTCTTCGGAGAAACATAGCACCTCACTTCTGTGGGTAGGCCTAGTGCCCGCGACAGGAAATGGCCCAAAACGCAACGTGGACACACCACATTTTTACAGTGAAAACTGGCCCTTTTTTTTAAAGCGCCTAGCTGTGGATTTTGAACCCTACCTCTGCCGGCACCTAGGGAAACCTAGCAAACCTATACATTTTTGAAAACTAGACACACAGGGGAATTCAGGATGGGGTGACCTGTCCTGCTCTCACCAGGTTATGTTACCCAGAATTCCATGCAAACCTCAAACTTTGTAAAAAAAAACACATTTCCTCACATTTCTGTGATGGAAAGTTCTGGAATCTGTGTGGATCCACGAAATTCTACCCACCCCGCATTCCCCAAAGTCTTCCAAGGAACTTGGTACCTCACTTGTGTGGGTAGGCCCAGTGCCCGTGACAGGAAACGGCCCAAAACGCAACGTGGACACACCACATTTTTACAGTGAAAACTGACCCCTTTTTTCAAAGTGCCTAGCTGTGGATTTTGAACCCTAGATCTGCCGGCACCTAGGGAAACCTAGCAAACCTATACATTTTTGAAAAGTAGAGACCCAGGAAAATCCAGGATGGGGTGACTTGTCTGGCTCTCATCAGGTTCTGTTATCCAGAATCCTTTGCAAACCTCAAACTTTGTCAAAAAACCCACATTTTTCTCACATATCTGTGATGGAAAGTTCTGGAATCTGCGTGTATCCACAGAATTTCAACCACCCCGCATTCCCCAAAGTCTTCAGAGAAAAATGGTACCTCACTTGTGTGCGTAGGCCTAGTGCCCGCGACAGGAAATGGCCGAAAACGCAACGTGGACACACCACCTTTTGACAGTGAAAATTGACCCCTTTTTTGCAAAGTGCCTAGCTGTAGATTTTGAACCCTAGCTCTGCGGGCACCTAAGGAAACTTAGCAAACCTATACATTTTTGAAAAGTACACACCCTGGGGAATATAGGATGGGGTGACTTGTCTCACTCTCACCAGGTTCTGTTACCCAGAATCCCTTGCAAACCTCAAACTTTGGGGAAAAAAACAAATTTTCCTCATATTTCTGTGATGGAAAGTTCTGGAATTTGCATGGATCCACAAAATTCCACCCACCCCGCATTCCCCAAAGGCTTCAGAGAAACATGGTACCTCACTTGTGTGGGTAGGCCTAGTGCCCGTGACAGGAAACGGCCCAAAACGCAACGTGGACACACCACATTTTTCCAGTGAAAACTGACCCTTTTTTTCAAAGTGCCTAGCTGTGGATTTTGAACCCTAGATCTGCCGGCACCTAGGAAAACCAAGCAAACCTATACATTTTTTAAAATTAGACACCCAGAGGAATCCAGATGGGGTGACCTGTCTGGCTCTCAGCAGGTTCTGTTACCCAGAATCCCTTGCAAACCTCAAACTTTGTAAAAAAAACACATTTCCCTCACATTTCTGTGATGGAAAGTTCTGGAATCTGCGTGGGTCCACAAATTCCTCCCACCCCACATTCTTCAAAGTCTTCAGAGAAACATGGTACCTCATTTGTGTGGGTAGGCCTAGTGCCCGTGACAGGAAACGGCCCAAAACGCAACGTGGACACACCACTTTTTTACAGTGAAAACTGACCCTTTTTTCAAGTGCCTAGCTGTGGATTTTGAACCCTAGATCTGCCGACACCTAGGCAAACCTAGCAAACCTATACATTTTTTAAAATTAGACACCCAGGGGAATCCAGGATGGGGTGACTTGTCTGGCTCTCAGCAGGTTTTGTTATCCAGAATCCCTTGCAAACCTCAAACTTTGTCAAAAAAACACATTTCCCTCACATTTCTGTGATGGAAAGTTCTGGAATCTGCGTGGGTCCACAAATTCCTCCCACACCACACTCCCCAAAGTCTTCAGAGAAACATGGTACCTCATTTGTGTGGGTAGGCCTAGTGCCCGTGACAGGAAACGGCCCAAAACGCAACGTGGACACACCACTTTTTTACAGTGAAAACTGACCCTTTTTTTCAAAGTGCCTAGCTGTGGATTTTGAACCCTAGATCTGCCGACACCTAGGCAAACCTAGCAAACCTATACATTTTTTAAAATTACACACCCAGGGGAATCCAGGATGGGGTGACTTGTCTGGCTCTCACCAGGTTCTGTTACCCTGAATCCCTTGCAAACCTCAAACTTTGTCAAAAACCCCACATTTTCCTCATATTTCTGTAATGGAAAGTTCTGGAATCTGCGTTGATCCATAAATTTCCACCCACCCCGCATTCCCCAAAGTGTTCAGAGAAACATGGTACCTCATTTGTGTGGGTAGGCCTAGTGCCCGTGACAGGAAACAGCCCAAAACGCAACGTGGACACACCACATTTTGACAGTGAAAATTGACCTGTATTTGCAAAGTGCCTAGCTGTAGATTTTGAACCCTAGCTCTGCGGGCACCTAAGGAAACTTAGCAAACCTATACATTTTTAAAAAGTACACATCCTGGAGAATCCAGGATGGGGTGACTTGTCTCACTCTCAGCAGGTTCTGTTATCCAGAATCCCTTGCAAACCTCAAACTTTGTAAAAGAAAAAACACATTTTCCTCATATTTCTGTGATGGAAAGTTCTGGAATTTGCATGGATCCACAAAACTCCACCCACCCCGCATTCCCCAAAGTCTTCCAAGAAAAATGGTACCTCATTTGTGTGGGTAGTCCTAGTGCCCACGACAGGAAAAGGCCCAAAATGCAACATGGACACACCACATTTTTACAGTGAAAACTGGCCCTTTTTTTCAAAGTGCCTAGCTGTGGATTTTGAACACTAGCTCTGCCGGCACCTAGGCAAACCAAGCAAACCTATACATTTTTTAAAATTAGACACCCAGAGGAATCCAGATGGGGTGACTTGTCTGGCTCTCAGCAGGTTCTGTTACCCAGAATCCCTTGCAAACCTCAAACTTTGTAAAAAAACACATTTCCCTCACATTTCTGTGATGGAAAGTTCTGGAATCTGCGTGGGTCCACAAATTCCTCCCACCCCACATTCTTCAAAGTCTTCAGAGAAACATGGTACCTCATTTGTGTGGGTAGGCCTAGTGCCCGTGACAGGAAACGGCCCAAAACGCAACGTGGACACACCACTTTTTTACAGTGAAAACTGACCCTTTTTTTCAAGTGCCTAGCTGTGGATTTTGAACCCTAGATCTGCCGACACCTAGGCAAACCTAGCAAACCTATACATTTTTTAAAGTTAGACACCCAGGGGAATCCAGGATGGGGTGACTTGTCTGGCTCTCAGCAGGTTTTGTTATCCAGAATCCCTTGCAAACCTCAAACTTTGTCAAAAAAACACATTTCCCTCACATTTCTGTGATGGAAAGTTCTGGAATCTGCGTGGGTCCACAAATTCCTCCCACCCCACATTCCCCAAAGTCTTCAGAGAAACATGGTACCTCATTTGTGTGGGTAGGCCTAGTGCCCGTGACAGGAAACGGCCCAAAACGCAACGTGAACACACCACTTTTTTACAGTGAAAACTGACCCTTTTTTTCAAAGTGCCTAGCTGTGGATTTTGAACCCTAGATCTGCCGACACCTAGGCAAACCTAGCAAACCTATACATTTTTTAAAATTAGACACCCAGGGGAATCCAGGATGGGGTGACTTGTCTGGCTCTCACCAGGTTCTGTTACCCTGAATCCCTTGCAAACCTCAAACTTTGTCAAAAACCCCACATTTTCCTCATATTTCTGTAATGGAAAGTTCTGGAATCTGCGTTGATCCATAAATTTCCACCCACCCCGCATTCCCCAAAGTGTTCAGAGAAACATGGTACCTCATTTGTGTGGGTAGGCCTAGTGCCCGTGACAGGAAACAGCCCAAAACGCAACGTGGACACACCACATTTTGACAGTGAAAATTGACCTGTATTTGCAAAGTGCCTAGCTGTAGATTTTGAACCCTAGCTCTGCGGGCACCTAAGGAAACTTAGCAAACCTATACATTTTTAAAAAATACACAAACTGGAGAATCCAGGATGGGGTGACTTGTCTCACTCTCACCAGGTTCTGTTATCCAGAATCCCTTGCAAACCTCAAACTTTGTAAAAGAAAAAACACATTTTCCTCATATTTCTGTGATGGAAAGTTCTGGAATTTGCATGGATCCACAAAACTCCACCCACCCCGCATTCCCCAAAGTCTTCCAAGAAAAATGGTACCTCATTTGTGTGGGTAGTCCTAGTGCCCACGACAGGAAAAGGCCCAAAATGCAACGTGGACACACCACATTTTTACAGTGAAAACTGGATCTTTTTTTCAAAGTGCCTAGCTGTGGATTTTGAACACTAGCTCTGCCGGCACCTAGGCAAACCAAGCAAACCTATACATTTTTTAAAATTAGACACCCAGAGGAATCCAGATGGGGTGACTTGTCTGGCTCTCAGCAGGTTCTGTTACCCAGAATCCCTTGCAAACCTCAAACTTTGTAAAAAAACACATTTCCCTCACATTTCTGTGATGGAAAGTTCTGGAATCTGCGTGGGTCCACAAATTCCTCCCACCCCACATTCTTCAAAGTCTTCAGAGAAACATGGTACCTCATTTGTGTGGGTAGGCCTAGTGCCCGTGACAGGAAACAGCCCAAAACGCAACGTGGACACACCACTTTTTTACAGTGAAAACTGACCCTTTTTTCAAGTGCCTAGCTGTGGATTTTGAACCCTAGATCTACCGACACCTAGGCAAACCTAGCAAACCTATACATTTTTTAAAATTAGACACCCAGGGGAATCCAGGATGGGGTGACTTGTCTGGCTCTCAGCAGGTTTTGTTATCCAGAATCCCTTGCAAACCTCAAACTTTGTCAAAAAAACACATTTCCCTCACATTTCTGTGATGGAAAGTTCTGGAATCTGCGTGGGTCCACAAATTCCTCCCACCCCACATTCCCCAAAGTCTTCAGAGAAACATGGTACCTCATTTGTGTGGGTAGGCCTAGTGCCCGTGACAGGAAACGGCCCAAAACGCAACGTGGACACACCACTTTTTTACAGTGAAAACTGACCCTTTTTTTCAAAGTGCCTAGCTGTGGATTTTGAACCCTAGATCTGCCGACACCTAGGCAAACCTAGCAAACCTATACATTTTTTAAAATTAGACACCCAGGGGAATCCAGGATGGGGTGACTTGTCTGGCTCTCACCAGGTTCTGTTACCCTGAATCCCTTGCAAACCTAAAAACTTTGTCAAAAACCCCACATTTTCCTCATATTTCTGTAATGGAAAGTTCTGGAATCTGCATTGATCCATAAATTTCCACCCACCCCGCATTCCCCAAAGTGTTCAGAGAAACATGGTACCTCATTTGTGTGGGTAGGCCTAGTGCCCGTGACAGGAAACAGCCCAAAACGCAACGTGGACACTCCACTTTTTTACAGTAAAAACTGACCCTTTTTTTCAAAGTGCCTAGCTGTGGATTTTGAATCCTAGCTCTGCCGGCACCTGGGGAAACCTATACATTTTTTAGAAGTCGAAACCCAGGGGAATCCAGGATGGGGTGACTTGTCTGGCTCTCAGCAGGTTCTGTTATCCAGAATCCCTTGCAAACCTCAAACTTTATAAAAAAAACACATTTCCCTCACATTTCTGTGATGGAAAGTTCTGGAATCTGCGTGGGTCCACAAAATTCCTCCCACCCCACATTCCCCAAAGTCGACCCAAAAAAATTGTACCTCACTTTTGTGGGTAGGCCCAGTGCTTGCGACAGGAAACGGCCCAAAACGCAACGTGGACACACCACATTTTTACAGTGAAAACTGACCCTTTTTTTCAAAGTGCCTAGCTGTGGATTTTGAACCCTAGCTCTGCCAGCGCCTAGGGAAACCTAGCAAACCTATACATTTTTTAGAACTAAACAATCAGGGAAATCCAGGATCGGGTGACTTGTCTGGCTATCACCAGGTTCTATTACCCAGAATCCTTTGCAAACCTCAAACTTTGTCAGAAAACACATTTTCCTCACATTTCTGTGATGGAAAGTTCTGGAATCTGCATGGATCCACAAATTTCCACACACCCCGCATTCCCAAAATCTTCCAAGAAAAATGCTACCTCACTTGTGTGGGTAGGGCTAGTGACCGCGACAGTAAACAGCCCAAAACGCAACTTGGACACACCACATTTTTACAGTGAAAACTGACCCTTTTTTTCAAAGTGCCTAGCTGTGGATTTTGAACCCTAGCTCTGCCGGCACCTAGGGAAACCTAGCAAACCTATACATTTTTGAAAAGTAGACACCCACGGGAATCCAGGATGTGGTGACTTGTCTGGCTCTCATCAGGTTCTGTTAGCTAGAATCCCTTGCAAACCTCAAACTTTGTCAAAAAAACACATTTTCCTCACATTTCTGTGATGGAAAGTTCTGGAATCTGCGTGGATCCACAGAATTCCACCCACCCCGCATTCCCCAAATTCTTCGGAGAAACATAGCACCTCACTTCTGTGGGTAGGCCTAGTGCCCGCGACAGGAAATGGCCCAAAACGCAACGTGGACACACCACATTTTTACAGTGAAAACTGGCCCTTTTTTTTAAAGCGCCTAGCTGTGGATTTTGAACCCTACCTCTGCCGGCACCTAGGGAAACCTAGCAAACCTATACATTTTTGAAAACTAGACACACAGGGGAATTCAGGATGGGGTGACCTGTCTTGCTCTCACCAGGTTATGTTACCCAGAATTCCCTGCAAACCTCAAACTTTGTAAAAAAAACACATTTTCCTCACATTTCTGTGTTGGAAAGTTCTGGAATCTGTGTGGATCCACGAAATTCTACCCACCCCGCATTCCCCAAAGTCTTCCAAGGAACATGGTACCTCACTTGTGTGGGTAGGCCCAGTGCCCGTGACAGGAAACGGCCCAAAACGCAACGTGGACACACCACATTTTTATAGTGAAAATTGACCCCTTTATTGCAAAGTGCCTAGCTGTAGATTTTGAACCCTAGCTCTGCGGGCACCTAAGGAAACTTAGCAAGCCTATACATTTTTGAAAAGTACACACCCTGGGGAATACAGGATGGGGTGACTTGTCTCACTCTCACCAGGTTCTGTTACCCAGAATCCCTTGCAAACCTCAAACTTTGGGGGAAAAAACAAATTTTCCTCATATTTCTGTGATGGAAAGTTCTGGAATTTGCATGGATCCACAAAATTCCACCCACCCCGCATTCCCCAAAGGCTTCAGAGAAACATGGTAGCTCACTTGTGTGGGTAGGCCTAGTGCCTGCGACAGGAAACGGCCCAAAAAGCAACGTGGAAACACCACATTTTTACAGTGAATACTGACCCTTTTTTTCAAAGTGCCTAGCTGTGGATTTTGAACCCTAGATCTGCCAGCACCTAGCCAAACCTAGCAAACCTATACATTTTTTAAAATTAGACACCCAGAGGAATCCAGATGGGGTGACTTGTCTGGCTCTCAGCAGGTTCTGTTATCCAGAATCCCTTGCAAACCTCAAACTTTGTAAAAAAAACACATTTCCCTCACATTTCTGTGATGGAAAGTTCTGGAATCTGCGTGGGTCCACAAATTCCTCCCACCCCACATTCTTCAAAGTCTTCAGAGAAACATGGTACCTCATTTGTGTGGGTAGGCCTAGTGCCCGTGACAGGAAACGGCCCAAAACGCAACGTGGACACACCACTTTTTTACAGTGAAAACTGACCCTTTTTTTCAAGTGCCTAGCTGTGGATTTTGAACCCTAGATCTGCCGACACCTAAACAAACATAGCAAACCTATACATTTTTTAAAATTAGACACCCAGGGGAATCCAGGATGGGGTGACTTGTCTGGCTCAAAGCAGGTTCTGTTATCCAGAATCCCTTGCAAACCTCAAACTTTGTAAAAAAAAACAAATTTCCCTCACATTTCTGTGATGGAAAGTTCTGGAATCTGCGTGGGTCCACAAATTCCTCCCACCCCACATTCTTCAAAGTCTTCAGAGAAACATGTAACCTCATTTGTGTGGGTAGGCCTAGTGCCCGTGACAGGAAACGGCCCAAAAAGCAACGTGGAAACACCACATTTTTACAGTGAATACTGACCCTTTTTTTCAAAGTGCCTAGCTGTGGATTTTGAACCCTAGATCTGCCAGCACCTAGCCAAACCTAGCAAACCTATACATTTTTAAAATTAGACACCCAGAGGAATCCAGATGGGGTGACTTGTCTGGCTCTCAGCAGGTTCTGTTATCCAGAATCCCTTGCAAACCTCAAACTTTGTAAAAAAACACATTTCCCTCACATTTCTGTGATGGAAAGTTCTGGAATCTGCGTGGGTCCACAAATTCCTCCCACCCCACATTCTTCAAAGTCTTCAGAGAAACATGGTACCTCATTTGTGTGGGTAGGCCTAGTGCCCGTGACAGGAAACGGCCCAAAACGCAACGTGGACACACCACTTTTTTACAGTGAAAACTGACCCTTTTTTTCAAGTGCCTAGCTGTGGATTTTGAACCCTAGATCTGCCGACACCTAAACAAACATAGCAAACCTATACATTTTTTAAAATTAGACACCCAGGGGAATCCAGGATGGGGTGACTTGTCTGGCTCAAAGCAGGTTCTGTTATCCAGAATCCCTTGCAAACCTCAAACTTTGTAAAAAAAACAAATTTCCCTCACATTTCTGTGATGGAAAGTTCTGGAATCTGCGTGGGTCCACAAATTCCTCCCACCCCACATTCCCCAAAGTTGACCAAAAAAAATTGTACCTCACTTTTGTGGGTAGGCCCAGTGCTTGCGAAAGGAAACGACCCAAAACGCAACGTGGACACACCACATTTTTACAGTGAAAACTGACCCTTTTTTTCAAAGTGCCTAGCTGTGGATTTTGAACCTTAGCTCTGCCAGCGCCGAGGGAAACCTAGCAAACCTATACATTTTTGAGAAGTAAACAATCAGGGAAATCCAGGATCGGGTGACTTGTCTGGTTATCACCAGGTTCTATTACCCAGAATCCTTTCCAAACCTCAAACTTGGTCAGAAAACACATTTTCCTCACATTTCTGTGATGGAAAGTTCTGGAATCTGCATGGATCCACAAATTTCCACACACCCCCCATTCCCAAAGTCTTCCAAGAAAAATGTTACCTCACTTGTGTGGGTAGGGCTAGTGACCGCGACAGTAAACAGCCCAAAACGCAACGTGGACACACCACATTTTTACAGTGAAAACTGACCCTTTTTTCAAAGTGCCTAGCTGTGGATTTTGAACCCTAGCTCTGCCGGCACCTAGGGAAACCTAGCAAACCTATACATTTGTGAAAAGTAGACACCCAGGGGAATCCAGGATGGGGTGACTTGTCTGGCTCTCATCAGGTTCTGTTAGCCAGAATCCCTTGCAAACCTCAAACTTTGTCAAAAAAACACATTTTCCTCACATTTCTGTGATGGAAAGTTCTGGAATCTGCGTTGATCCACAGAATTCCACCAACCCCGCATTCCCCAAAGTCTTCAGAGAAACATGGCACCTCAATTGTGTGGGTAGGCCTAGTGCCCGCGACAGGAAATGGCCCAAAACGCAAAGTGGACACACCACATTTTTACAGTGAAAACTGGCCCTTTTTTTTAAAGCGCCTAGCTGTGGATTTTGAACCCTACCTCTGTCGGCACCTAGGGAAACCTAGCAAACCTATACATTTTTTAAAACTAGACACACAGGGGAATTCAGGATGGGGTGACCTGTCTTGCTCTCACCAGGTTATGTTACCCAGAATTCCCTGCAAACCTCAAACTTTGTAAAAAAAACACATTTTCCTCACATTTCTGTGATGGAAAGTTCTGGAATCTGTGTGGATCCACGAACTTCTACCCACCCCGCATTCCCCAAAGTCTTCTAAGGAACATGGTACCTCACTTGTGTGGCCAGGCCCAGTGCCCGTGACAGGAAACGTCCCAAAACGCAACGTGGACACACCACATTTTTACAGTGAAAACTGACCCCTTTTTTCAAAGTGCCAAGCTGTGGATTTTGAACCCTAGATCTGCCGGCACCTAGGGAAACCTAGCAAACCTATACATTTTTGAAAAGTAGAGACCCAGGAAAATCCAGGATGGGGTGACTTGTCTGGCTCTCACCAGGTTCTGTTATCCAGAATCCCTTGCAAACCTCAAACTTTGTCAAAAATCCCACATTTTTCTCACATGTCTGTGATGGAAAGTTCTGGAATCTGCGTGTATCCACAGAATTTCAACCACCCCGCATTCCCCAAAGTCTTCAGAAAAAAATGGTACCTCACTTGTGTGCGTAGGCCTAGTGCCCGCGACAGGAAACAGCCGAAAACGCAACGTGGACACACCACCTAATGACAGTGAAAATTGACCCCTTTTTTGCAAAGTGCCTAGCTGTGGATTTTGAACCCTAGCTCTGCGGGAACCTAAGGAAACTTAGCAAACCTATACATTTTTGAAAAGTACACACCCTGGGGAATACAGGATGGGGTGACTTGTCTCACTCTCACCAGGTTCTGTTACCCAGAATCCCTTGCAAACCTCAAACTTTGGGAAAAAACACAAATTTTACTCATATTTCTGTGATGGAAAGTTCTGGAATTTGCATGGATCCACAAAATTCCACCCACCCCGCATTCCCCAAAAGGCTTCAGAGAAACATGGTACCTCACTTGTGTGGGTAGGCCTAGTGCCCGCGACAGGAAACGGCCCAAAAAGCAACGTGTAAACACCACATTTTTACAGTGAAAACTGACCCTTTTTTTCAAAGTGCCTAGCTGTGGATTTTGAACCCTAGATCTGCCAGCACCTAGGCAAACCTAGCAAACCTATAATTTTTTTAAAATTATACACCCAGGGGAATCCAGGATGGGGTGACTTGTCTGGCTCTCAACAGGTTCTGTTATCCAGAATCCCTTGCAATCCTCAAACTTTGTCAAAGAAAGCACATTTTCCTCACATTTCTGTGATGTAAAGTTCTGGAATCTGTGTGGATCCAAAAAATTCTACCCACCCCACATTCCCCAAAGTCTTCCAAGGAACATGGTACCTCACTTGTGTGGGTAGGCCTAGTGCCCGTGACAGGAAACGGCCCAAAACGCAACGTGGACACACCACATTTTTACAATGAAAACTGACCCCTTTTTTCAAAGTGCCTAGCTGTGGATTTTGAACCCTAGATCTGCCGGCACCGAGAGAAACCTAGCAAACCTATACATTTTTAAAAGTTGAGACCCAGGAAAAACCAGGATGGGGTGACTTGTCTGGCTCTCACCAGGTTCTGTTATCCAGAATCCCTTGCAAACCTCAAACTTTGTCAAAAAACCCACATTTTTCTCACATTTCTGTGATGGAAAGTTCTGGAATCTGCGTGGATCCACAGAATTCCACCCACCCCGCATTCCCCAAAGTCTTCAGAGAAAAATAGCACCTCACTTGTGTGGGTAGGCCTAGTGCCCGCGACAGGAAATGGCCCAAAACGCAACGTGGGCACACCACATTTTTACAGTGAAAACTGGCCCTTTTATTTAAAGCGCCTAGCTGTGGATTTTGAACCCTAGCTCTGCCGGCACCTAGGGAAAACTAACAAACCTATACATTTTTTAAAACTAGACACACAGGGGAATTCAGGATGGGGTGACTTGTCTTGCTCTCACCAGGTTATGTTACCCAGAATCCCCTGCAAACCTCAAACTTTGTAAAAAAAAAACACATTTTCCTCACATTTCTGTGATGGAAAGTTCTGGAATCTGTGTGGATCCACAAAATTCTACCCACCCCGCATTCCCAAAAGTCTTCCAAGGAACATGGTACCTCCCTTGTGTGGGTAGGCCTAGTGCCCGTGACAGGAAACGGCCCAAAACGCAACGTGGACATACCACATTTTTGCAGTGAAAACTGACCCCCTTTTTTCAAAGTGCCTAGCTGTGGATTTTGAATCTTAGATCTGCCGGCACCTAGGGAAACCTAGCAACCCTATACATTTTTGAACAGTAGAGACCCATGAAAATCCAGGATGGGGTGACTTGTCTGGCTCTCACCAGGTTCTGTAATTCCAGAATCCCTTGCAAACCTCAAACTTTGTCAATAAACCCACATTTTTCTCACATGTCTGTGATGGAAAGTTCTGGAATCTGCGTGTATCCACAGAATTTCAACCACCCCGCATTCCCCAAAGTCTTCATAGAAAAATGGTACCTCACTTGTGTGGGTAGGCCTAGTGCCCGGGACAGGAAACGGCCGAAAACGCAACGTGGACACACCACATTTTGACAGTGAAAATTGACCCCTTTTTTGCAAAGTGCCTAGCTGTAGATTTTGAACCCTAGCTCTGCGGCCACCTAAGGAAACTTAGCAAACCTATACATTTTTGAAAAGTACACACCCTGGGGAATCCAGGATGGGGTGACTTGTCTCACTCTCACCAGGTTCTATTACCCAGAATCCCTTGCAAACCTCAAACTTTGAAAACAAAAACACATTTTCCTCATATTTCTGTGATGAAAAGTTCTGGAACTTGCATGGATCCACAAAATTCCACCCACCCCGCATTCCCCAAAGTCTTCAGAGAAATATGGTACCTCACTTGTGTGGGTAGGCCTATTGCCCGTAACAGGAAACGGCCCAAAACGCAACGTGGACACACCACATTTTTACAGTGAAAACTGACCCTTTTTTTTAAAGTGCCTAGCTGTGGATTTTGAACCCTAGATCTGCCGGCACCTAGGAAAACCTAGCAAACCTATACATTTTTGAGAACTAGACACACAGGGGAATTCAGGATCGGGTGACCTGTCTTGCTCTCACCAGGTTATGTTACCCAGAATCCCCTGCAAACCTCAAACTTTGAAAAAAAAAAACATTTTCCTTACATTTCTGTGATGGAAAGTTCTGAAATCTGTGTGGATCCACAAAATTCTACCCACCCCGCATTCCCCAAAGTCTTACAAGGAACATGGTACCTCACTTGTGTGGGTTGGCCTAGTGCCCATGACAGGAAACGGCCCAAAACGCAATGTGGACACACCACATTTTTACACTGAAAACTGACCCCTTTTTTCAAAGTGCCTAGCTGTGGATTTTGAACCCTAGATCTGCCGGCACCTAGGGAAACCTAGCAAACCTATACATTTTTAAAAAGTACACACCCTGGAGAATCCATGATGGGGTGACTTGTCTCACTCTCACCAGGTTCTGTTACCCAGAATCCCTTGCAAACCTCAAACTTTGTAAAAGAAAAAACACATTTTCCTCATATTTCTGTGATGGAAAGTTCTGGAATTTGCATGGATCCACAAAATTCCACCCACCCCGCATTCCCCAAAGTCTTCCAAGAAAAATGGTACCTCATTTGTGTGTTTAGTCCTAGTGCCCACGAGAGGAAAAGGCCCAAAACGCAACGTGAACACACCACATTTTTACAGTGAAAACTGGCCCTTTTTTCAAAGTGCCTAGTTGTGGATTTTGAACCCCTAGGCACCTAGGCAAACCTAGCAAACCTATACATTTTTTTAAATTAGACACCCAGAGGAATCCAGATGGGTTGACTTGTCTGGCTCTCAGCAGGTTCTGTTATCCAGAATCCCTTGCAAACCTCAAACTTTGTAAAAAAAACACATTTCCCTCACATTTCTGTGATGGAAAGTTCTGGAATCTGCGTGGGTCCACAAATTCCTCCCACCCCACATTCTTCAAAGTCTTCAGAGAAACATGGTACCTCATTTTTGTGGGTAGGCCTAGTGCCCGTGACAGGAAACGGCCCAAAACGCAACGTGGACACATCACTTTTTTACAGTGAAAACGGACCCTTTTTTTCAAAGTGCCTAGCTGTGGATTTTGAACCCTAGATCTGCCGACACCTAGGCAAACCTAGCAAACCTATACATTTTTTAAAATTAGACACCCAGGGGAATCCAGGATGGGGTGACATGTCTGGCTCTCAGCAGGTTCTGTTATCCAGAATCCCTTGCAAACCTCAAACTTTGTAAAAAAAAAACACATTTCCCTCACATTTCTGTGATGGAAAGTTCTGGAATCTGCGTGGGTCCACAAAATTCCTCCCACCCCACATTCCCCAAAGTCGACCAAAAAAAATTGTACCTCACTTTTGTGGGTAGACCCAGTGCTTGCGACAGGAAACGGCCCAAAACGCAACGTGGACACACCACATTTTTACAGTGAAAACTGACCCTTTTTTTCAAAGTGCCTAGCTGTGGATTTTGAACCCTAGCTCTGCCAGCGCCTAGGGAAACCTAGCAAACCTATACATTTTTGAGAATTAAACAATGAGGGTAATCCAGGATCGGGTGACTTGTCTGGCTATCACCAGGTTCTATTACCCAGAATCCTTTGCAAACCTCAAACTTTGTCAGAAAAACACATTTTCCTCACATTTCTGTGATGGAAAGTTCTGGAATCTGCATAGATCCACAAATTTCCACATACCCCGCATTCCCCAAAGTCTTTTAAGAAAAATGCTACCTCACTTGTGTGGGTAGGGCTAGTGACCGCGACAGTAAACAGCCCAAAACGCAACGTGGACACACCACATTTTTACAGTGAAAACTGACCCTTTTTTTCAAAGTACCTAGCTGTGGATTTTGAACCCTAGCTCTGCCGGCACCTAGGGAAACCTAGCAAACCTATACATTTTTGAAAAGTAGACACCCAGGGAAATCCAGGATGGGGTGACTTGTCTGGCTCTCACCAGGTTCTGTTACCCTGAATCCCTTGCAAACCTCAAACTTTGTCAAAAACCCCACATTTTCCTCATATTTCTGTAATGGAAAGTTCTGGAATCTGCGTTGATCCATAAATTTCCACCCACCCCGCATTCCCCAAAGTGTTCCAAAAAAAATGGTACCTCACTTGTGTGGGTATTCCAAATGCCCGCGACAGGAAAAGGCCCAAAATGCAACGTGGACACACCACATTTTTACAGTGAAAACTGACCCTTTTTTTCAAAGTGCCTAGCTGTGGATTTTGAACCCTAGCTCTGCTGGCACCTAGAGAAACCTAGCAAACCTATACATTTTTGAAAAGTAGACACCCAGGGGAATCCAGGATGGGGTGACTTGTCTGGCTCTCATCAGGTTCTGTTAGCCAGAATCCCTTGCAAACCTCAAACTTTGTCAAAAAAACACATTTTCCTCTCATTTCTGTGATGGAAAGTTCTGGAATCTCCGTGGATCCACAAAATTCCACCCAACCCGCATTCCCCTAAGTCTCCAGAGAAAAATGGTACCTTACTTGTGTGGGTGGGTCAAGTACAGGTGACAGGCAAGGGCCCTAAACGTATTGTGGAGACTTCAAAATTACCTATCATAAAATGACCTGGTTTTGCAGGGAAGGACCTGGGTTTTTGGCCCCGGGCTCAGTGGCCATCTAGGGAAACCTAACAAAGCCACACATTTTTGAAAACTACATATCCTGGGGAGTCCAGTGAGGTATGGCTTGCGTGGATCCCCAACGTTTCCCTTACCCAGAATCTCCTGCAAACCTCACATTTTGTTGAAAAAATAAAACGTTTCTCAAATTTTTGTGTGGAAAAGTTGTAAGGTCACCGGGCTGACACAAATTTCCTACCACCCAGCGTTCCCCCAGGTCTCCTGATAAAATTGGTACCTCACTTTTGTGGGTAGGCATAGTGGCCGCAACAGGAAATGGCCCAAATCGTACTGTGGAGACTTCAAAATTACCTGGACGGACAACCAGGGGGGTCAATCCTGCAATCCCTACCGGTGTACACCCTGAAATTAGAGACATATCCAGTCCTACTGTTACACAGCATATACATCTTAATTCCATAGTGTGCCCTCTTGCTAGGAATGTATTGTCTAAAAACCAAGCAGCCCTTGAACAAGACCAAAGACTCATCCACAGCTATTTCTTTCCCTGGAGCATAGATCTCAGAAAATCGATCTACAAAGTGATCAATGACAGGCCGAATCTTAAAAAGACGGTCACAATCAGGGTGATCTTGTGGCAACGCTAAACCATTATCGACAAAATGCAGCATCCGAAGTAGAAGCAAATACCGATCACAACTCATGACTGCCTGAAATATAATCTTGCCATCAAGGGACTAGTAGAACAATATGAAGACATTAATTGCTTCCTTAGCAAGCCCATCAAAAAGTTAAACCCAAGAACTTCATCTCTTCCAGATTTGTAGGAGTCCACCGGGTAGCTCTAGAGTGGGGCCTAAGGCTGACACTATTGTCCCTCAAATACTGTTCAGCATACAAATTTGTCTGCTCAACAATCTCTGCCAAAAATACATTGTCCATAAAGAACTAAAAAAGATTTATAGGCAAAACGTTTTTAGTATCCACTCTACACCCTGGAACACCATTAAAGTCTGGCAATGTCGGCTGCACCATGCCTGGGGCAACCCAGAGGTCAGCACTTCCAATGGGAGGTCTTGCAGCCCCAGGCTGCAACCCAGATGACTCTTGCTGCACGGCAATGTCCTCCTCTAAAACAGGCACTTCATCTGCACTAAGAGTGGCTTCATCATCCGATGATTCCTCATGGACAGAAAACTCACTGCCAGAATCTTCCACTGCCTACTCTGCCTCAGATGCGGAGTCAGTCTCTGAACCATGGTCAGAGGAAGACTCAAAAAGCATACCAACAACCTGCTGAGTAGTAATCCTGTGGCTAGCCATAATCCTTACAAAGAAAGGAGACTTCACAAACAAGACAACAACAACCAACACTGTGCAAAATAAGTAATAAACAAAGTGTGGCTTTATCACAAAGATCTATATACTCAAAAACAATATGACTCGCTTGCCAAAGATAGCTACACTCACCAGCACCTACGCTGCAGAGATGCAGCAAAAAGCAAGGATATCCCACTAGAAAGAACAAACAAAACCAATTACTCACAAGACAACAAAATAGACATCGAGCACAAATGCAAAAAGATTTTGACACAAAAAACAGAAGCCAAACATACTGCTATTATTACACCATTTGCAAAAAACACATCCATGCAGGGAAATGAAACTCATTTAGAGTAAATAGTACAAAAAAGAATTCTCTCACCAAACACATGCAACTAAACAAACTGCAGAACCACCAGTAACGAAACAGCAACCTGGAACAGTCTAAAGAGCAAAAGCCTTGAACTAGAATAAAAAGCAGAAATAAAACATTACAATTACACTTCACAAGAAATAAAACAATTAACATTATAACACGCTATGTCACCTCCCAAATGGTCAATCTGCCAGGTGGGCCTTCAAATAGGGCCGAGAAAAATGAGGGGTGATCTTGCCCAAGGGATGGGGTGGGGTTTTCTGCCAGCCCGATCTGTCCCCCAGGTGGGGCAGAAAACAGCAGACAGATATTTGCCTACCATGCAAAAGAAATAGATCATGGGTGCCTAGTAGAGTTTTCTGCCTCCCCCTTCCCACCTAAGGGGCAGATCTGTCTCGGGGGGGGCAGAAAAAACATAAACAACATTTTATCCCCTTGGAAGCAACCCTTGCCCAAGGGGTCGCTTCCATTACACAAAAAAAGAAAATCACTGGTGCCTAGTGGGGTTTTCTGCCCCCCCTGGGGGCAGAAAGGCCAAAAATACAGGCCAATCTGCCCGGGGGGGCAGAAAAAACATATACATTAAATCACCCCCTTGGAAGTGACCCTTGCCCAAGGGGTCGCTTCCAGTACACAAAATAGAAAATCCCTGATGCCTAGTGGGGTTTTCTGCCCCCCCTGGGGGCAGAAAGGCCAAAAATACAGGCCAATCTGCCCCGGGGGGGGCAGAAAAAACATATACATTAAATCACTCCCTTGGAAGTGACCCTTGCCCAAGGGGTCGCTTCCAGTACACAAAATAGAAAATCCCTGGTGCCTAGTGGGGTTTTCTGCCCCCCCGGGGGCATACAGGCCAAAAATACAGGCCGATCTGCCCCCGGGGGGGGGGAGGGTGGCAGAAAAAACATGCACATTAAATCAGCCCCTTGGAAGCGACCCTTGCCCAAGGGGTCGCTTCCATTACATAAAAAAGATAATCCCTGGTGCATAGTGGGGTTTTAAAAAACAGGCCGATCTGCCGGGGAGGGGGTGGGGGTAGAAAAAACATGCACATTAAATCAGCCCCTTGGAAGGGACCCTTGCCCAAGGGGTCACTTCCATTACATAAAAAATAAAATCCCTGGTGCTTAGTGGGGTTTTCTGCCCCCCTGTGGGCTGAAAGGCCAAAAAAACATGCATACATTTTCCCCCCTTTGGAAGCGACCCTTGCCAAAGGGGTCGCTTCCAATACAATTAAATAAATGCCTGGTGCCTAGTGGGGGCATTTCTGCTGCACGATCGCGACGCTGTGCGCAATCATGAAGCAGAAATGCCCTGCACAGAGACATCAGGGGAGAGGAAAAACTCTTTCCTCTCCCCCGATGCCTTTGTGCGTGGAGGAAACCCCCCCCGGGAACAAGGAAACCTACCGTTCTCCGCTGACGCCTGGAAGCAAATGGCTTCCAGAGCGTCTGGGGTTTCCTGATGATGTCGGCGTGCACTGTGCGCGCTGACCTCATGGCATTGCCACGGGGGGCGGGGGTGGCAGCAGAAACTCTTCCGCTGCCATTCCCCCTTTGTGGGCAGTTGATGGGCTGCCAATGGGGGGAGCGCCAGCGCTTCCCCCATCGGTGACTGCCATGACGGAGTGGTTCCGTCATGAGCACACACCCACCATGGCTCATGACGGAACCTCTCCAGCATGAGCATGGAAGGGGTTAATGGTATTACTTTGAACATTCACCCAACCTACAAACATATTATGCTGCAATCAATTCATACAGACAGCACATTATCAGTGCATCAATACAGACAAATAATGTCTTCCATTCAAATCAAATAATTTGGTAGATATCTTTGTCACAATATTTGGTGAAACAGGTTAGCAAAGCCTATTGCCATTAATGCTCCTATATATGGTCAGTACATATGACAATGATTTCATTTTATTTAAAAAATCCAGCAGAACTTGAATTGTTTAAAATTATGAATCCTGGCACTGATTTAGAGTTTTGTAATATATCGTTCTTTGGATAATGTCACCTGTTTGTAATGACTTTACCCATGTCCTCAATATTTACTTTAGAAAAATTCAAAATCTATGGAACATTTACATTGAAATCAACAGATAGAACAAGAGACACTATACCTGTTAGAAATTGGGTTTCAGATTGGCAAAGATATGCACCCTGACCAAGCAGAAGCCACAATCCTAGTCAGGGTATGCTAGATTCACACTGAATGATAACCTGTGCTCACCCTCTGGTAGCTAGGCACAGAGAAGTCAGGCTTATCTAAAAAGGCAATGTGTAAAGTATTTGTGCAACACACACACACAATGAAGCAATGAATACACCACAAAAAGACTCCAAACAGGTTTATAAAAATAGGTTATTATAAACACAACAAGACCAGAACGACAAACATCCAATGTATAGAAGTTGAGATATTGAATTTTTAAAGAATAAGTGCAGTAAAGCGCATAGAAGCAAGTAGCACTAAAAGGTTATTTTAGGTCGTGCTGGACCAGGGCAAAGTGTAAGTTCAGGGCAACCTTGTGATCATATGGGTGGCGTCAGTGTTGCTTTGCTCATTCTTTCATAATGCACTGTGTTTTTCTTGCCTCTTGGAATATGTTGTGTTATATATTGAATTGTTGAATACAAAATAAGTCTGTGAAAACAGTAAACTTTATGTTTAATATTTGTTGTGCACTGTTGGATCTTGTGACCAACAAATTGTGTAACAGAGCATAAATAATACCTCCACTTTCTAAAAGTGGCATTTCTAAAAAAGTATTGTTAAATGCAACATCACCACTAAGGAGGATTTATCCTTACCATTCCAAACATATGAAACATGAAAAAGCTATTCCTCTCTGATCAGGAATTACAGCTTTAAACTGTTTTAAGGAATTTCCAATGCTAACCTATGGGAGGAGTAGGCCTCACAGTAGTGAGAAAATATATAGGCTGTGTGTCACTACCAGCACATGCTAAACATAAAAGTACATGTCTTACCTTTTACCTACATAGTACTCTGCCCTTAGGGCTACCTAGGGCCTACCTTGGGGATGACTTATATGCAATAAAAGGGGAGTTTAAGGCTTGGCAAGTAGTTTTAAATGCCAAGTCAAAGTAGTAGTAAACTGCACACGCAGGCACCGCAGTCGCAGGCCTGAGACAGGTTTGAAAGGCTACTTTTTTAGGTGGCACAATCAGTGCTGCAGCCCACTAGTAGCATTTAACTTACGGGGGCTGGGTATATGGTATACCAGTTTACAAGGGACTTACAAGTAACTTAAATAGGTCAATCGGGTAGCCACCAATTATACACGTGTTTAGGGAAGAAGCGCAGGCACTTCAGCATTGATTAGCAGTGGTAAAGTGCTCAGAGTCAACAAAAAGATTCAGCAAAACGTGGAGAAAAAAGGGTGCAGAGACAGAATATTGAGTAAAAAATATCGAGTTGCACAAATATCGAGTCATTAATATCATGTTTCAGAAACATCAACAGCAAGAATATTGTGGTCAAGAATATAGACTTAAGGTTAGTAATATCGATTTTAAAAATATCGAAGTGTTTAATATCGTTTGCAAAAATATAGTTCTTAAAAATATCGTTTTTTTATTAATGTTATGTATTTTAGTATATTTTTTATATGTATTTTTTTTGGGAAACAGCCT
This sequence comes from Calotriton arnoldi, assembly GCA_963921515.1. Classification (NCBI taxonomy): domain Eukaryota; kingdom Metazoa; phylum Chordata; class Amphibia; order Caudata; family Salamandridae; genus Calotriton; species Calotriton arnoldi. The sequence goes on from CAWUFW010020823.1 coordinate 110,194, forward strand.
TAATAACGAAGCCTTTACAACGAATGAACTGAACAACGAATTCCAAACAACAACCTTTCTATGAACCACGACATCATTAACCACGACTTACACGAACAACGACTTTCAACACTCTATGCAACATCCTAGGCTACCCAGTGGAGAGTGAACCTCTCAGGGCCTTAATGGACATTCACAGGGTGCGGGACAGTCCAACTGGGGACAAGATACTGTACATCCAGAGGTGCTCTCACCCATTTTGTTAGCGTGAATAGGGCGCCAACGAGAAACATTTTTTTTACCACAGTGTAGTGTGAGTTATGTCCACTCTTTCACAGGCACTTTCTTTCACGCTCTCCCGCCACACGTGCAATCGATTTTTATTTTAACACCATTTTCATTAAGGAAGAGCGTTATAGGCATTCTTTTATGCACCAGTCCACAGAAGATGTTCATTTTATAGCGTATTTAATTTGAAACCGAGTGAATTACATCCATATTCAGACAGTTTGTTTTCTTATTCATGTTCTTGCCTCATCACTTTGCACACAGTCTACCCCACCATGTGCTTAATTTTCAAAGTTTATTTACATGGGACTCTAGTTCCAGTGAAATCATAGGAACAGTGACTTTGCTTCCAGTAGTTGCCGCAAATCCAGCAAATTGTTTGACCAGCAGGGGGTGTACTTCCATAGCAAACCAGTGTTCGTATTTAACAAGAACACAGTAGCTTTAAGCGTTTATTAATGTCTTATTGTAATTTGCCCGTCTTTGTAAAAAACGAATATCTAATTGTTAATTTGTTACTTTAAAGATTCTTTACTTAAAATTGTTTATTATAAAAAATCATGTTTAATTTAATTACATGTTTTTTTTCGTGTTTCAAACATGCGTTTTTTTAAGAACACAGTGGTATATTCGGGAAATGAGCCAATTGAATAAAATTCGTGGTTTAGGAAGTCGTTGTTAAGAATGTAGTGGTTTGGCTTTGCTCGTGGTTTAGCATTCGTGCATTAGGAATTCGTTGTCTAAGTAGTAGTTGTTAAATCATATATCCATTTTTTTTGTATAAGAATTTTTGTATTTTTAATATATGTGTTACATTTTTAGTAGTTATAAAAAAAAATTTGAATTTTGAGTTTTTAGCTTTGTAGCGGGTTGTGGGTTTATAGGGGAATAGGGTGGGAAGTAATTTAATTATATTCAATTTATTGATTATTTTTTATTTATTAACATTTGTTTAATTGAGATGTTATAGTGTTAAATGTGTAAAGTAATTTATAATTAATTAATTCAATCAATCAATCAAATAACTTTATTCGCATTTGGAAAATGCATAAAAGTACAAATAATTATCATAATACAAATTGATCGGAAGATATTTTAAAACATTTAAAAACTTTCATTTTCTATATTTGCCTATTAGAAATAGCATAGTTTAAGTGCATCCGCATTTCTAAGACTAGCTACTATATATCATAAGAGGAATATTTGCACTAATCAAAGTGTAATTATATCACCATCACGTAAACAATTCATTTTTCTTTTACAGATTCAATTTAACATGTTAGCTAACTAGCAGCAATTTAATAAAAAACAGTATTAACAATTGATGATGATTGGTAAAAATAATTACATAAAATAACACCCCTATTTGAAGATCTTCTCCTAGTCCGAAAAGCGGAATATAAAACGTTTGCTAATGTAAAACAAATATAGGGTATTTCCAAAGAGTAAAAAAATTAAAATAACCCAATATTTCATGATATCTAAAAACATACTAACAAATCATGTCTCAATGTCATTAGCCACTCTTGTAGATCTAGATTTAAGGGCCATTCTTAAAAAGTTTACCACACAGGACAAGGTTAAAACATCTGCGGAAAGTTTTAAAAAGAGCAATGCCACGCGTGCCTGTCTGATACCAGTAGTCTGTAATAAAGACTTCAAAAACCTTTTTCTAGGGAAGTCATAAAATGAACAATTAAAAAGGAAGTGGAGGGTATCCTGCGGAGACACATTGTCGCAGCCGCAGGGCCCTCTCTCCCCAGGCTTTACTCTAAAGCCTGCTGGAACCGCTAAAATATGGTGGATAAAATTAAATCTAAAGCGTGTAATTAAAAATCTATCGTGGGCATTTGTCATGATAGTTAAATATGGTTCTATTTTCAAGGAGGTTTTAATTAAAACATGTTCTCTTACTGTGGGTTTAACCAACTCGTTGCTCTCACGTTGCGCCATACTAAACTTGAAAAACAACTCTTTGACAGCTGCCTTGTCCTTCTGTCTTATTATATCTGGGTCATCGAACAGTGCCTGCCGTCCCATTTTTTGTAGGCAATTCCGCACATATTTTAACCATGGGATCTTCATTACGTTAGCCAGGGACAGGCAATCCTGAACAACAAGCCTTGTCAGGCCTATCTCTTCATTTAACCAGACCTTTAACCAGTGAATTATGGGTCTAACAGCCACTAAATCTGAGATATAACTAGCTCCCAGTTCTTCATGTGCAATAAATGCTGGGATGCTATGGGGAACCCTTAATAGGCGCCTCATATATTTGTTTTCTTCCGTTTGTAGGCTATTAATTTTCACAAAGCCCCAAACCTCACTACCATACAACACCTTGGCACAGCAGATTGAGTTGTACAATTTCAAAATCACGTCCGGGGTCCACAGCCCAAGCCTGCTTGCAAAGTTCGCAATTGAACCTGTGGATCTAATTAAAGACAGAGATTTCTCTTCTAATAACTGTTTAAAGTTAAGCTTCCCATCAAATAATATGCCCAAATAAGCAAAAACGGGGACTTTACCTAAGACATGTGAGCCAATAGTGTATTTAAATGATTTGACTGGCTTTTTCCCCATCTCCATTACATATGATTTGGTGAGATTGGGGGCCATCTCGAGTTTTTCCATAAATTCTACAAAACCATTAATTAAAAGTTGTAGACCATGAGGGGTGCGTGCCAATAACACCGCGTCATCTGCATATAATAAAACCGGCACAGTTCTTTCTCCTATTCGTGGTACATCTGCCCTAATATCCCGCAGTGCCGCATCCAGGCCATTAATGTATAAAGTAAATAAGAAGGGGGCCAGAATGCATCCCTGTCTGACACCGCTTGAACATCCAAACCGATCCGTTACTTTTCCCTCCTGGGTATACCTTACTGCAGCCGTGGTGTGATTATGCAGTGATTGGAGTATATTTATTAGTTCTAAATCCACCCCCTGGTTAGCCATTACTCGCCACAACTTATTCCGGTTCACGCGGTCAAAAGCCGCCGATAAATCCATAAAAGCCAAATAAAAAACCTCCCCTTTTAACAGCGTATATTTAGCAGAAATAAGATAAAGATTAAGACACTGGTCCACAGTTGATTTCCCTGGGCGGAATCCGTATTGAACATCAGTGATTATATTAGCAGACTCGGCCCACTCCATTAGTCTATTTAAAATTACCCGCCCCAAGACCTTGGCTGATACATCTATCAAAGATATTGGTCGGTAACAATGCGGGCTATCCCGATTACCCTTTTTAAAAATCGGTACTATAATTGCCGAAGACCAAGATGTAGGCATTGAAACACTTATTGCCGCATTTAAGACCCTTGTTAATAAAGGTGCCCAGACCTGTACATTCGATCTGAAAAGGTCGGGTGGAATCCCATCTGGGCCTGGGGCCTTATTTCGCATCAGCCCTTCAATACCAACAGTGACTTCCTCCAACGAAAAAATAACAGAGGTAGCCCTTGTGGGTATGGTTGACAACCATGCTTCTGCCTGGCCAGACGAGTGGTTATATAGGCCCTGAAAGTATTCCTGCCATTGTTCCGGGAGTATATTACCACTTAGCCCTGGTTTATTTGGGTCCGCAAAACAGGGACTATTTATAACCCTCCAAAACCGTTCTGAGTCTTTCTGCTCTGCGGCTTCAAGGAGTTCCTCCCACGCTATCCGCTGCAATTGACCTCTACGTTGTTTTAACGCTGACTTATAACTTGCGCGACACGCCAACACCCTCTCTCTATCCCTAGGGGACTGCTTGAGAGCATCCTTCAAGTTCCTAAGGGTAAGAGAACAATGGTGGCTAAACCATCTTGGGGAATCCCCCTATGCCTACGTGGGTGTGTCTTAAGTAATTTAGTGACAAGGACAGCGATATTTGTGAAAGCCTTGATCAAGTCGGCCCCTTCCACCTCTGGGTCCAAGCAATTCATGATATCTTTAGCTCCTTGACCAAATAGAGCCGCATTGAACCCTGCCTCGTTTATCTGGGCCCATCTTAATCGCCTGCCTTGATCGATCGTGGATAATAATTGATCCTCTGTCTGTCTGACCACACTCTGACTGTCTACATCAACTATTAAAATTACTGGGTTATGATCGCTAAATACACTGTGTAAAATATTAAATTTCCTAACAGATCTTTTCATTGCCTGTGAAATCAAAATATAATCAATAACTGAATGACACCCTCTTCCCTTAAAAGTGGGGTCCAACAGGGAGCCTTCCACAATATCGGCCATATCCAACGTGTGTGATAACCCGTGTGTGTGTAAAAGGCACGTCAGCTCCCTCCCCATCCGGGTGTGTTCCATATGCATACCCTTACTTAATGCACATGACGACCACACACCATGAGCCACCCTTAAATCCGGGCATGGATGACAATTAAAATCGCCTGCTACTATCATGTGCGTTGCGCCATGCCCGCTCCTGGTGAGACGGTCCAGCCAACCATCTAATTCATGTATACTATTTAAGCCCTGTGGTGTACATTGTATGGCATTATAAAAATTCAAAATAGTTACCCTACATCCCTTGGCTATGAGTCTAACCCCTTGTACATTATGTGAATCACAAGCCAAATCCTTCCACCTTCCCTGAATATTCAAATCCACAAACACAGTCAATCCCCCTTTGCTCTTCCGACTCGGGGTTTAATTGCTGGACAAAAGAAGGTTTTATATCCCTCTATAAAACACGTATTCTCCGTCGCCCAGGTTTCTTGGAGACAAATTATGTTAAAGTCCCTTACCAAGGCAAGCCAATGCATGTCCTCAAGTTTATTTGCTATACCAGCTATATTCCAGGATATGATTTTTAAAGAGCTATCATTCTTACTCCCATCAGGGTGATGCACCCGACTATCTATCCCCGGGTGAGCTATGTTGCCCTCTCCAATCTCCCTACTCTCCTCACTGGAGGTTGATTCCCTACACTCCAATGACGGGACTGCCTCCACCTCACCAGCCCACACGGACTTCCCTTTCTGGACGACCACTGACCCCGACGAGACAAAGGTCCCCCCACCCCTACATACAGGTAGTCAATCAATTTCATTCAGATCACCCAGGGGGCAAAAACATTATTTAGATGAACCGGCCTGTCCCTAATCCTCCTGATGTTAAATTGATCCTGGTTCTCCCCAACCTGATTGACCATACCTCTTGTACCTGGTCTGCCTGGTCTATAAAAAAGCCCAGAGTCAAGGGTTTTATACTAGTCTCCATATTAAAAAAATTAACTGCCTGAGAAAGGATTGACTGAACCAACCACGGATATCTAAAGGTGACAATCACACAGTCTCCAGAAAAACATTTCCTCATATTACCTATCCAATTCACCCTTCTTGCCATTAAGATATACTGAAGATCACGTGTGTTAAATTTCACAAATTTGGATAACCAATGGGCTACCTTATTAATTAATTGTGGGGTAGACTCCTCATTCGTGTTTATTTGGGCGGGTACACCTGCAAGAACAACTACATATGGACAACAGTCTGGTGGGAGATTTATTGTTGGCAGGTCAACACACTGATTCGGGGCACCTCTATTCGAGGTATGTTGACTTGACAACAATCTGTTATCACTAGTATCCCTCGAACAGGCCGCTTCCCTATCCACACCACCCTCGAGTGCCCTACTACCCTTTCCAGTCATGTCCCTGCTGCTTCCATCCCACATATTAGAGACTACTATGTTACCATGACTATTGGGTATCTGGCTCCCCCCGCCTTGAGCATGGTGATGCTTTACCGGTTCTCCATGAAGCACAACACGTGCCTCTGCCTCAGTCTCTATCGGCGTAATGGTCCCTGGTACCGGATTACCCCTGCCCCCTTCAGCCTGCATACCTCATTGATGTTCCACTTGTAATGGCCGGGATATCTGTGTTGAATTTTCTTGGCCACACATGCACCCTTTTTCCTGTGTTAGTTTAATGTGACTGCTACACACTTTCTCCAGCCCTAACAGTTTCTCCTCTAGACTAATTAACTTGCTAAGTATGGGCTCAAGTAAAACAGAGAACAGGGACTCAATTCTTTTCCAGGGATCATTATCACAGTCCCCCAAGGATGATATCAGGCAGTTCAATTGGGTTGGAGCTACTCCCTGACATACCGAGGGGCCCTGTGAAGCGTTATTAATATCATGTAAACTTGACTTGGATTGTGTCTTCTTGGGCCTAGGCTTCTGTTTAGATTTTTGTTTTGATAGGGCACCACCCCTGTGATGTTTCATCGCGGGTTCTGGGCTAGTTATTGGAATATCTATTAGCCCTGCCCTTTGACCCCCCTTAGATCTAGTAATTCTGGTGCCGCCCTCATCATCACTTCCATCTACTACACTTTGGATATCGGCCACAATCAACGGTACCGGGGCCGGGACCTGGGCAAAATACAGATCCTCCTCGCCCAAAGTCCCTAGGTCGGGAACTCCAATCCGAGCATCCAAACCTTTGCTCCCCCTATCTAACACACCCCCGTCAGCACACAATAAGCTCCTCTCGCCGCCTCCCCCCTCTGAGGTATTACACACATTTGCAGGTGATTGCGGGGCAGGTACCGGGGAAATCGCAACACTAATCCCCCCTAGCGAGGATCGTTTGCAGGCAGTCACCGAGCCCAAAGAACGTCTCCTCTCGGTGAGCTGTATTTCATGAGTCAGTAATGATTCTGCCCGTGTTAAAAAGGCGTCCAGAGTCCCCGTTAAGCCCCCCCCCTTTTTTCGGCATACGCTTAGCCATACCCCCTGGATATCAACAGTACCTCAAAAACAAACAGTATCCCAGGGGTGTAGTGTTCGGGGGGGTGGCCCAGCCCGGCCTCCTCCGGTCTCTGACGGGCGCCCTTGGCCCGGGCTTCGCCCGCGCGCGTCCCGCGCTGCGTGAGGCCTGTTGACCCTTTATCGCGCCTCCGGGCGCGGAAAGCGGCGTCACGGCTGGCGCCGCCGCTTGGGCTGCTGGGGGTTGGAGTCCCCTCGCGGTGGCCATTCCCCTCACGGCAGCGGGAGCAGGAAAGAGCTGTCGTTCGCCGTTCCCCTCACGGCTGGCGCAAAGGTGAGAGTGCTTCCCGCACTGCAGGAGGCCTGTTGACCCTTTATCGCGCCTCCGGGCGCGGAAAGCGGCGTCACGGCTGGCGCCGCCGCTTGGGCTGCTGGGGGTTGGAGTCCCCTCGCGGTGGCCGTTCCCCTCACGGCAGCGGGAGCAGGAAAGAGCTGTCGTTCGCCGTTCCCCTCACGGCTGGCGCAAAGGTGAGAGTGCTTAATTAATAATTGGTTGTTAATTAATTTTAATGAATTAATTGGTAATTAATTATGGTAATTGTGTAATTAATTTTTGGTGTGTGTTGTGGTGTTTATAGGTGTAAAGAGTGGGAAGTCATTTAATTTTAATTTATGAATAAATATTTGGTTGTTAATTAATTTTTATTAATTAATTGGCAATTAATTATGGTAATTGTGTAATTAATTTTAGGTGTCTGTTGTGGTGTTTATAGGTGTAAAGTGTGGGAAGTAATTTATATTTAATTGATGAATTAGTAATTGGATGTTAATTAAATTTAATTAATTAATTGGTCATTAATTATGGTAATTGTCTAATTAATTTTAGGTGTGTGTTGTGGTGTTTATAGGAGTAAAGGTTGGAAAGTAATTTGTATTTAATTAATTAATATATAGTTGTTAATAAATGTTAATTATTTGATATTTATTATGGGTAATTTTTATGTTTGTTTGTGTTATTTTTACTTTTAAAGGAGTAAAGGGTGGGTATTAAATACATTTTAAATACTTTATTATTAGTGTTAATAGTAATAGTTTTTCATTTAAAAATACTTTTTAATTGTGTTTTATTATTTTATAGTTTAATTTAGGTGTGTGCTGTGGATAGTATAGTGTTAAAGTGTGTGTAGTCAATTAATGTTTATTAGTTTTTTATTATTAATAACATGTGTTTAATTGATTATTAATTATGTTAATTATGGAAGAAAATTTAATGAAACATTTTGAAGTGTTTTGTTATAGGGAAGGAAATAAAATAAATAAATACATTTTGTGTTTGTAAATATTTTCTAGTTTAAAAGAATTATTTTTTATAAATGTATTTATTATTTAATTTTATGTATTATTTGTAGGTTTTTTATATATGTAATTAATATTATAATATGTTTTCTTTTTATATATTTAATATATTTGATTTTTCGTGCTGGACCAGGGCAAAGTCTAAGTTCAGGGCAACCTTGTAGAAGTTCAGGCCGGCTGCAGGCCCCTGTGAACAAAGTACCTTTCCTAGTGGCAAGCAACAAGATGTGTCAATCTTCTCCACGCAGTGAAGGCAGTGTGTCAATTCTGAAGACAGGTGCCAGAGTCGAGAGACATTGAGCAATGCGCCGGATTCTGCCACGCAGCAGAGGGAATGCGTCAATCTCACCAAGCTGCAGCAGCGGTAATACGCTGTCCGATCCGTTGATCTTGGGAGTCAAAGCGCTGGTTCCGATGCGCCGATTTTACTCCTGCAACCGGGTCGATGTGCCGATTCTGTTACACACAGACAGGAGATGGGTCGAAATCCATGTTGCCAGTATCAGGGCCACTTCCAGTGAGCCAGGCACATGAGCAGGGGTAGAAACTTTGAAATCTTCGAGTCCCAAGCAATAGGAGTCCCTTGGAGTACACTTGGAGTCCAGCTCGCCTTCAGCAGAGTCAGAGAGCAGCAGGGCAACACAAAAGAAAAGCAGGCATTCCAAGTCTGCAGTCTACAGATGAGTCCTTTAAGCAGCAGGCATTCCAAGTCTGCAGTCCACAGATGAGTCTTTTAAACAGCACAGCAGTCCTTCTGACAGAGGTTTAGTTCAAGATCCAGATGTGTCTGGCTTTAGGGATTCAGAGACCCAGTATTTGCCTTTGATGTGAGGGGTGACTTAAAAGCAGCTCTCTGAAGTGCATAAGTTCTCCTTTCAGTCCAGTCCTGTCTGCCAGGCTATCTATGGGGGGTTAAATCAACCCTTTGTGTGGGAATAGGACACTAACTATTCAAGTGAAGTGTTAGCCCCGTCCTTCCATCCTGACCAGGCAAGAGGTGAGTATTTGCTACAAGTAAAGGAGAGGCAAAATCAGCCACGGGTAGCATGTGTGACGACATTTGGTATAGAATCTAATAAGATCAAAAAAGATTATCCTTAAGAATTGGCATTTGTTAGATACGCTAAATACAGAATGGGAAAAACCTTTGTTCTCTTTTAAGAGAGGCAAAATACCCTGAGAATCTGTTGGTTCGAGCCTACACTGAACCAGAACCTTTGACACTGAGTGAGATGTGGGGTTTAACTCCTGCTTGCGGACACCAACCCTATGACAACTGCGCAGCATGTTCAACCACAAATGTTGTAAAATCTTGTGTACTGAAAGAAAGATCATGGGAACTAAAACATTTCCCGAACTGTGGGACAAAAAATGTTGGAGCATATTTTCAAGGAGCTATCGCCGAGTTAAAGGCACGTCAACGCAGCCAAAGTGGCGATAAAGTTATCGCCCCATTCACAAGCTGGTGCTAACAGCCCATAACTAGGCCTGGGCGGTAAATTCCGTTCCGCTCGCGGAATTTGCGGAATTTGGGTAATTTCGCGTTCTGCGGAGAACACGAAATTGCCAAAAATTCTGCGATCCGCGGCTTCGCGGAGTTTTTTGCTTGTTCGCGCTATGAAAATGCGTGTTCGCGAGATATTTCTCCCCGAGCATGCAAACAGCGTTCGTGAACAGGAAAAAAGCATCGCGAACGGGCGGAACAAGCAATTCTGCGTGTTCGTGGAACTTTTGCGTGCTTGCGGAGATTTTTTACCGTTTCGCGGAGCTTTGCGTAGCGTGACTACGCAAATTCCGCCCACCCCTAGGGCCATAACACCAGTTTACCTGCGACAGCAGTCGCAAAAAACATCGCCACAGAGGAACCCGGCAACTAACGCTAATGAGATGCAGAGTAGGCGTTCCCGAGCAACAACCTGCGACAATACCACAACGCAACATTCTCAACGGCCAGCCACATCGGTGATAAGAACACAAAACAGGCGATACGGCGCGTTACCAGCAGGAAACTAACACCTGCTCTGACCTGGTGCAAAGTCGGACGTCAACCTGCACAAGAAAAGGGAGCCCAGCTCACAGCCACACCTGAAGAACAACAGGTGCCATGGAGCTACTCCTCATGCAGCTCGGAGCCCTGAGAGGGCCACAACATCCACCCCCACCACCTCCAGGACCGCCACCCCCCCCGGACCCCCCCGCCACCCCCCCGGACCACCACAGAGGCAGCGCAGACAAAGACAGCAGACCTTCCAGAAACGCACCAGCCTCACAGACCTAACACCAGAGAATGTCATTGCCCACTACAGACTCAAAAGGTCAACCATCCTCCGCATCCTGAACATCGTTGCCCACAGGCTGACGGTACCAACACAGCGGACAACCAACATCCCACCTCAGACAAAGCTGCTGGCCGTGCTGCACCAGTTGGCCTCTGGGACATTCCAACCAACAACCGCAAGAGTCGGAGGAGTCTCACAGCCAGCCCTATTCAAGTTCCTCAAACCTGTCCTGGATGCCATCACCAGCTTGCTACCCCAGTACCTATACTTCCCCCACACTGCGCAGGAACAGCTGGAGACCAAGCAAGGCTTCTACGCCATAGCTGGCTTCCTGCACGTGTTGGGGGCAATTGACTGCACACATGTCCTACTTGTGCCCCCTGCCGACACTGCACACAATTACCGCAACAGAAAGCACACGCATTCCATCAATGTGCAGGCAATAGTGGACCACCGGGGACTCTTCACCAACGTCGTCGCCAACTACCCAGGCAGTGTGCATGATTCATACATCTTCCGACAGTCCATCATCAACCGGCGCTTCCAGGAGGGCACCTATGGGAATGCAGTGCTCGTTGGTAAGTACCAAATGATCACACCACACACCTCAACTCCACAATCATGCAACTCACAACTCTGGCAATGCTCACGTCACATACTCAAATGCAACATGCCCACACACCATACACGACAGCACAACGTACTGCGGCAACCTGGGCTGGCCATGTACATGAGCCATCAACGGCATGGCACCTCAGCCACACAATGGCAGTATGTGGGGAGAGGTGGGAACCAGGCATGTGCGAAGCAGGCAAATGATCCATGAATGTGAATGCACACAATGCCAAGTGTGTCGTGGAAGTGCTGGACAGACCGCAGTATGCAGACCACAGACAAATCCATGTCGACATATACTGCTGGTGGTGGTAGTGTTGTGGACAGTGGAGGCAACCATGTCACCCCAGTAAGTGGGGAAGATCTCGGAAATGTAGCTTGTTACATCCCCCCTGTATGCGTGTGCGGAGTGGGCTTGCCCGGCATACGCCAGGCCAGCGTAGGGGTGTGAATAAAAAGCACGTAGGCCTGGGCGTGGGCCTCTTCCGGAATGGTCAACGTGTCTGCCAGGGCGGCGCCTCTCACCCCGCCACGAGCGCCTGCCTCAGCCCGGGCCGCTGGTCCCCGAACCAGTCCCGTCCACCTTCTGCGCACGAGATCACAGTGTCGTTGTCAGGCTTGTGGACATGCGCAGACAGGCATGACAATGGTGTGCCGTAGGAGTGCAAGTGATGCAACCGCGCTGCGCACACTAGTGAATGGTCTCGTGGGGAGGGTGGAGCAGCTGTGAGGCTACGAGATACACATTGATGCAGCTCATTTGCAACAAGCAGTACATGTCATGCAGTAATCACAGAGTCACACATATCACGCACCAATGAACCAGTGAGCCTGCCAACACATCATGCAGAACCAACTTCTGACTCATGTCTCTCTGCACTGTCACAGGTGACCAAGGATATGCACTCTGCGCTTGGATGATGACACCCCTCCGAGCCCCGAACACACAGGCCCAGAGGCAGTACAATGCGGCCTACAGACGCACCAGGGGCATCGTGGAACGCACATTTGGCGTGTTGAAGTACGATTCAGGTGCCTGGACGTCACGGGTGGGAGGCTCCTGTACAGCCCAGACATCGTGTGCAAGATGATAATTGCATGTTGTGTGTTGCACAACATATGTGTGTGCAGCAGGGCCCCATGGATACCAGTGCCAGATGCACCGGACAATGATGATGAGGATGAGGCAGGTGGACCACACCCCACTGCAGCCGCAGCAGGGATAGCTCGTAGGAACACCATCATTGACAATTTCTTCACATGAGCACGTCACATTGTGACTGTCCTTGGCAATCATGGGACAGTACTAATTGACCACAGGCACAGCATGTGCAAATAAATGCATTCTGAGTACACATTCCCTGGGTGCATGTCACTCATCTGTTCAGGGACATCACTCAGACAAGTGTGTGTGCGACATGTGTTGCTGCAAGTTTTGTCATTTGTTCATGGATGGTGGGTGTGTCACCTCTGTGCAGGGTGGCTGTTTAGGGTGTCACGTATTCGGACTGCCAGTTCTGTGTGTCGCAGTTAGTGGGGAATCCTACTCCTAGGCGTTTCACGTGTGTCCATGATAATTCCATTTTGGTTGCAATTTGTGTCCTACAGGTGACGACAGGGCTCCTCTTGGGGTCAGATATGTGCCACCATGATGCAGGGATGCCCCCTGTGACTCAGGTCCCACGACATGGGCAACATGTACGTAGGCGGGAGTCACTGCCCCTACCTTCGTCCACGCTTTCATGCTGGATTGGTCATGGTCATGACACATCTGTGTGCAGGAGGGGTTGCTTGGCCCTCTGCAATGTGAAGGGGGGATGCGGATTCAATGTGTGTTCCATGCATGTTTAGGCATTGGCGTAGTTTACATGCAGACTGCATGTCAATGTACGTTGTGACTGTGAGGAGATGCCTGTTTGATGCGGGACAATGGTCATTTGTTCTACGTCACGGATGTGGGGTTGTGCTCGTACATTGTCATCTCACCTTTTTTTTGCTCGGCTTTTATGGTGCATTTTCCCGCATGACGCGTGGGATTTGCAGGCCTATCGCTGGTTATCGCAGATTTTTGTATCGCGTTGGGCGTCATCGCTACTATTTTCGCGTTGGGGTTTCGCGTTTTTCCAGCGTCACGTTGGTTTGAACGCGTTCATTTGACGCGTTATCGTGTGACTATCGCATGGTACCGCCGTGTTGGGAATTACACGTTAACACAGCGTTGTTTTCCCGCGATGGACTGCGATGTGCAGAGTTGCGTTAAGCTAAACTTGCGGTGGTTATCACACGTTCTTGAGAATATGCCCCGTTGTGTATTGTATTGAGTGTCGATGTGCATTGTACTATATTGGGAAGACTACACAAGAAGTGAGCAAACATATCACACAACATCCATCACAGATACATTGGAACATTGTTAATTCCCCATTGGTGGACCAATATAGGACTTTGTCAAATGCTCCCAATGCTATGAAATGGTTTGTTCTAGAAGTGGTGAAATGTTCTAGAAGAAGGCATGATGTAGATTGCTTGCTCACAATGTGAGAGAATAGATGAACCTGGATGGCGGACACGGTTAAAAGGGGTCCTAACCAGAAGGTTGAATGGCTTGTGTTCGCCACTTTGTAAATTTCGACTGATATCAGCTTTCATTATTTATGTTTTTTTCAAATGCATGGTGGCCTCATTTTTTATATAACCCTCAATAAATCTAACTTTGTAACTTTTTGATGTTCTGCGATTTTTAAAGGCCCCATTTACAACTATGGGTTAGATGGTGGACGTTGATATTGGTTCTGTGAGGTTTATCTGTATTTGTAGCCCAGGTGGTGCCAGACTGAAGTTACTTAGGGTCACGTAGTCCAATTGGGCTTGACTGATGATAAAATTATTTAGATTGGGTGAATAAGGAGGTTAACTTCTGGTTTCTAATGTTTTAGCCATTATAAGATGTCACCAGTATTTACAGCAGGTTATGTTATGGAAGCCTTTTACCTTCCCCACAAGTACTAATTCCCCCTCATATTGGTGCTCAGTCTTGCATTTGTTAACAGTGGCTGAGTGCCTTTTATGAGGTATAATAGGGTCGGTTTCTGGCCCTCAGGGTCAGTTTTTGGCCTGAATGACGACATATACTATCCACTCAAAGATGGCCCCAGGTTTTGAGTAAAACCATGTGGCTTTTTGGTGGGTGTGTCTCCAGTAACGCTCGACACGCTTTTTTGTGTATTCAGGAGCCACTTAGTAGATTGCACATTGTCTGATGTGTTTCACACGGCGAGATAGTCATGGAAAAGTAAGTAGAGGGACGTCAGCATTGGTAGGGGCTTGAGTATGGTTATTGTGGTACATATGATTTTAATCACCAGGAGTGGTGATTAGTTTCCCATATTGATTTACCCGTTTCACCCGATTAAACTGATTTGCTGGGGTAAGAGATTGGTCCCTGGATGTATATACTGAGGTTATTGGGCACAGCCTCGCATTCACTAATGTTTTCCTTTTGACTCTGTAGTGGCTGAGTTATGAGTGCATAACTGTTCTGTGTTGCATTGGTAAGGTAATTTGACTCTCTGTATCTTATAGATATGGTCACTTGTGGAGTTGGAAATAGATTGAGGGTGCTCTTTGTTCAGACCTCTGTATGTTTTGTATTTAGGGGTCAATTCCGATCCCGGTCGGAGGCGCACCTAATACCATTCGGCCGGGAAAAAACCCAGGCGAATGCCTGTTTCCCGACCGATTCGCACATACGTCCGAACGAGCAAGTACGATGCGCACAACTGCCCAAATCCCGACCCAGTCGTACTCACCCAACACAGGTCCAGTTCTCCGACCGAGGTGGATCCGGAAACGCAGAATCGAGTCGCACGGAAGCCAAAATGCAGCCCCGTCCGGCCGGACAAGTACGATGCGCTTTCCGTACGCGCCGAACCCGTCGCTACGCACGGCACGTCAAAGCATCCGGGAGAGGCGCACATAAGCTCCGATTCGCGCCACAAGACGATCCACGGCTACGAGGCGAACACGCCAGCGACGAGGACGAGGCGAAGCAAGAGAAAGACGAACGAGACGAACCAACCATGAATCCCATCGTGTCGATCCTACCAATATTCTACATCTATTACCGGAACAGGCACGGATGCGTACGGCGCAGAAGGTAAGTCAGACACCAACCACAAAAACAAACTGCACGTACCCGACATATCACACACACACAGAGGGATGCAGAAATTACTTACACCAGCAAAAGCAGCACCATAGGGGCGGGATGGCTATCACCAATGCCAAATATACACATAGGGGCCTGGATGCCAACAACTAACACCACCACTACCCAGGGGGAGCTAGATGCCTGTCACTACTACCACCTCTACCCATGGGTGCCAGATGCCTACCACTACTACCACCTCTACCCATGGGGGGCAGGGTGCCTACCACTACTACCACCTCTACCCATGGGGGGCTGGATGCCTACCACTACTACCACCTCTACCCATGGGGGATGGATGCCTACCACTACTACCACCTCTACCCATGGGGGGCTGGATGCCTACCACTACTACCACCTCTACCCATGGGGGGCTGGATGCCTGTCAATACTACCACCTCTACCCATGGGGGGCAGGATGCCTGTCACTACTACCACCCCTACCCATGGGGGGCTGGATGCCTACCACCACTACCACCCCTACTCAGGGGGTGCTAGATGCCTACCACTACTACCACCTCTACCCATGGGTGCCAGATGTCTGTCACTACTACCACCTCTACCCATGGGGGGCAGGATGCCTGTCACTACTACCACCCCTACCCATGGGGGGCTGGATGCCTACCACCACTACCACCCCTACTCAGGGGGTGCTAGATGCCTCCCACTACTACTACCTCTACCCATGGGTGCCAGATGCCTACCACTACTACCACTACTACCACCTCTACCCATGGGGGGCTGGATGCCTACCACTACTACCACCTCTACCCATGGGGGGCTGGATGCCTACCACTACTACCACCTCTACCCATGGGGGGCTGGATGCCTACCACTACTACCACCTCTACCCATGGGGAGCAGGATGCCTACCACCACTACCACCCCTACTCAGGGGGTGCTAGATGCCTACCACTACTACCACCTCTACCCATGGGTGCCAGATGCCTGTCACTACTACCACCTCTACCCATGGGGGGCAGGATGCCTACCACCACTACCACCCCTACTCAGGGGGTGCTAGATGCCTACCACTACTACCACCTCTACCCATGGGTGCCAGATGCCTACCACCACTACCACCTCTACCCATGGGGGGCAGGATGCCTGTCACTACTACCACCTCCACCCGTGGGGGGCTGGATGCCTACCACTACTATCACCTCTACCCATGGGTGCCAGATGCCTACCACCACTACCACCTCTACCCATGGGGGGCAGGATGCCTGTCACTACTACCACCTCCACCCATGGGGGCTGGATGCCTACCACTACTACCACCTCTACCCATGGGGGCAGGATGCCTGTCACTACTACCACCTCTACCCATGGGGGCTGGATGCCTACCACTACTACCACCTCTACCCATGGGGGGCAGGATGCCTACCACTACTACCACCTCTACCCATGGGGGGCAGGATGCCTACCACTACTACCACCCCTACCCATGTGGGGCTGGATGCCTACCACCACTACCACCCCTACTCAGGGGGTGCTAGATGCCTACCACTACTACCACCTCTACCCATGGGTGCCAGATGCCTGTCACTAGTACCACCTCTACCCATGGGGGCTGGATGCCTACCACTACTACCACCTCTACCCATGGGGGGCAGGATGCCTACCACTACTACCACCTCTACCCATGGAGGGCTGGATGCCTACCACTACTACCACCTCTACCCATGGGGGGCTGGATGCCTACCACAACTACCACCTCTACCCATGGGGGGCTGGATGCCTACCACTACTACCACCTCTACCCATGGGGGGCTGGATGCCTGTCAATACTACCACCTCTACCCATGGGGGGTAGGATGCCTGTCACTACTACCACCCCTACCCATGGGGGGCTGGATGCCTACCACCACTACCACCTATACCCATGGGGGGCAGGATGCCTACCACTACTACCACCCCTACCCATGTGGGGCTGGATGCCTACCACCACTACCACCCCTACTCAGGGGGTGCTAGATGCCTACCACTACTACCACCTCTACCCATGGGTGCCAGATGCCTGTCACTACTACCACCTCTACCCATGGGGGGCAGGATGCCTACCACTACTACCACCTCTACCCATGGGGGGCTGGATGCCTACCACTACTACCACCTCTACCCATGGGGGGCTGGATGCCTACCACTACTACCACCTCTACCCATGGGGGGCAGGATGCCTACCACCACTACCACCCCTACTCAGGGGTGCTAGATGCCTACCACTACTACCACCTCTACCCATGGGTGCCAGATGCCTGTCACTACTACCACCTCTACCCATGGGGGGCAGGATGCCTGTCACTACTACCACCCCTACCCATGGGGGCTGGATGCCTACCACCACTACCACCCCTACTCAGGGGGTGCTAGATGCCTACCACTACTACCACCTCTACCCATGGGTGCCAGATGCCTACCACCACTACCACCTCTACCCATGGGGGGCAGGATGCCTGTCACTACTACCACCTCCACCCATGGGGGCTGGATGCCTACCACTACTATCACCTCTACCCATGGGCGCCAGATGCCTACCACCACTACCACCTCTACCCATGGGGGGCAGGATGCCTGTCACTACTACCACCTCCACCCATGGGGGGCTGGATGCCTACCACTACTACCACCTCTACCCATGGGGGCAGGATGCCTGTCACTACTACCACCTCTACCCATGGGGGGCTGGATGCCTACCACTACTACCACCTCTACCCATGGGGGGCAGGATGCCTGTCACTACTACCACCTCTACCCATGGGGGGCTGGATGCCTACCACTACTACCACCTCTACCATGGGGGGCTGGATGCCTACCACTACTACCACCTCTACCCATGGGGGGCTGGATGCCTGTCAATACTACCACCTCTACCCATGGGGGGCAGGATGCCTGTCACTACTACCACCCCTACCCATGGGGGGCTGGATGCCTACCACCACTACCACCTCTACCCATGGGGGGCAGGATGCCTACCACTACTACCACCCCTACCCATGGGGGGCTAGATGCCTACCACCACTACCACCCCTACTCAGGGGTGCTAGATGCCTACCACTACTACCACCTCTACCCATGGGTGCCAGATGCCTGTCACTACTACCACCTCTACCCATGGGGGCTGGATGCCTACCACTACTACCACCTCTACCCATGGGGGGCAGGATGCCTACCACTACTACCACCTCTACCCATGGAGGGCTGGATGCCTACCACTACTACCACCTCTACCCATGTGGGGCTGGATGCCTACCACCACTACCACCCCTACTCAGGGGGTGCTAGATGCCTACCACTACTACCACCTCTACCCATGGGTGCCAGATGCCTGTCACTACTACCACCTCTACCCATGGGGGGCAGGATGCCTACCACTACTACCACCTCTACCCATGGGGGGCTGGATGCCTACCACTACTACCACCTCTACCCATGGGGGGCTGGATGCCTACCACTACTACCACCTCTACCCATGGGGGGCAGGATGCCTACCACCACTACCACCCCTACTCAGGGGGTGCTAGATGCCTACCACTACTACCACCTCTACCCATGGGTGCCAGATGCCTGTCACTACTACCACCTCTACCCATGGGGGGCAGGATGCCTGTCACTACTACCACCCCTACCCATGGGGGGCTGGATGCCTACCACCACTACCACCCCTACTCAGGGGGTGCTAGATGCCTACCACTACTACCACCTCTACCCATGGGTGCCAGATGCCTACCACTACTACCACCTCTACCCATGGGTGCCAGATGCCTGTCACTACTACCACCTCTACCCATGGGGGGCAGGATGCCTACCACTACTACCACCTCTACCCATGGGGGGCTGGATGCCTACCACTACTACCACCTCTACCCATGGGGGCTGGATGCCTACCACTACTACCACCTCTACCCATGGGGGCAGGATGCCTACCACCACTACCACCCCTACTCAGGGGGTGCTAGATGCCTACCACTACTACCACCTCTACCCATGGGTGCCAGATGCCTGTCACTACTACCACCTCTACCCATGGGGGGCAGGATGCCTGTCACTACTACCACCCCTACCCATGGGGGGCTGGATGCCTACCACCACTACCACCCCTACTCAGGGGTGCTAGATGCCTACCACTACTACCACCTCTACCCATGGGTGCCAGATGCCTACCACCACTACCACCTCTACCCATGGGGGGCAGGATGCCTGTCACTACTACCACCTCCACCCATGGGGGGCTGGATGCCTACCACTACTATCACCTCTACCCATGGGCGCCAGATGCCTACCACCACTACCACCTCTACCCATGGGGGCAGGATGCCTGTCACTACTACCACCTCCACCCATGGGGGCTGGATGCCTACCACTACTACCACCTCTACCCATGGGGGCAGGATGCCTGTCACTACTACCACCTCTACCCATGGGGGGCTGGATGCCTACCACTACTACCACCTCTACCCATGGGGGCAGGATGCCTATCACTACTACCACCTCTACCCATGGGGGCTGGATGCCTACCACTACTACCACCTCTACCCATGGGGGGCTGGATGCCTACCACTACTACCACCTCTACCCATGGGGGCTGGATGCCTGTCACTACTACCACCTCTACCCATGGGGGCAGGATGCCTGTCACTACTACCACCCCTACCCATGGGGAGCTGGATGCCTACCACTACTACCACCTCTACCCATGGGGGCAGGATGCCTACCACTACTACCACCCCTACCCATGTGGGGCTGGATGCCTACCACCACTACCACCCCTACTCAGGGGTGCTAGATGCCTACCACTACTACCACCTCTACCCATGGGTGCCAGATGCCTGTCACTACTACCACCTCTACCCATGGGGGGCTGGATGCCTACCACTACTACCACCTCTACCCATGGGGGGCAGGATGCCTACCACTACTACCACCTCTACCCATGGAGGGCTGGATGCCTACCACTACTACCACCTCTACCCATGTGGGGCTGGATGCCTACCACCACTACCACCCCTACTCAGGGGTGCTAGATGCCTACCACTACTACCACCTCTACCCATGGGTGCCAGATGCCTGTCACTACTACCACCTCTACCCATGGGGGGCAGGATGCCTACCACTACTACCACCTCTACCCATGGGGGCTGGATGCCTACCACTACTACCACCTCTACCCATGGGGGGCTGGATGCCTACCACTACTACCACCTCTACCCATGGGGGCAGGATGCCTACCACCACTACCACCCCTACTCAGGGGGTGCTAGATGCCTACCACTACTACCACCTCTACCCATGGGGGCCGGATGCCTGTCACTACTACCACCTCTACCCATGGGGGGCAGGATGCCTGTCACTACTACCACCTCTACCCATGGGGGGCTGGATGCCTACCACCACTACCACCCCTACTCAGGGGTGCTAGATGCCTACCACTACTACCACCTCTACCCATGGGTGCCAGATGCCTACCACTACTACCACCTCTACCCATGGGGGCAGGATGCCTGCCACTACTACCACCTCTACCCATGGGGGCTGGATGCCTACCACTACTACCACCTCTACCCATGGGTGCCAGATGCCTACCACCACTACCACCTCTACCCATGGGGGGCAGGATGCCTGTCACTACTACCACCTCCACCCATGGGGGCTGGATGCCTACCACTACTACCACCTCTACCCATGGGGGCAGGATGCCTGTCACTACTACCACCTCTACCCATGGGGGGCTGGATGCCTACCACTACTACCACCTCTACCCATGGGGGGCAGGATGCCTGTCACTACTACCACCTCTACCCATGGGGGGCTGGATGCCTACCACTACTACCACCTCTACCCATGGGGGGCTGGATGCCTACCACTACTACCACCTCTACCCATGGGGGCTGGATGCCTGTCACTACTACCACCTCTACCCATGGGGGGCAGGATGCCTGTCACTACTACCATCCCTACCCATGGGGGGCTGTATGCCTACCACCACTACCACCTCTACCCATGGGGGCAGGATGCCTACCACTACTACCACCTCTACCCATGGGGGCTGGATGCCTACCACCACTACCACCCCTACTCAGGGGTGCTAGATGCCTACCACTACTACCACCTCTACCCATGGGTGCCAGATGCCTGTCACTACTACCACCTCTACCCATGGGGGGCTGGATGCCTACCACTACTACCACCTCTACCCATGGGGGGCAGGATGCCTACCACTACTACCACCTCTACCCATGGAGGGCTGGATGCCTACCACTACTACCACCTCTACCCATGGGGGCTGGATGCCTACCACTACTACCACCTCTACCCATGGGGGGCTGGATGCCTACCACTACTACCACCTCTACCCATGGGGGGCTGGATGCCTGTCACTACTACCACCTCTACCCATGGGGGGCAGGATGCCTGTCACTACTACCACCCCTACCCATGGGGGGCTGGATGCCTACCACCACTACCACCTCTACCCATGGGGGGCAGGATGCCTACCACTACTACCACCCCTACCCATGTGGGGCTGGATGCCTACCACCACTACCACCCCTACTCAGGGGTGCTAGATGCCTACCACTACTACCACCTCTACCCATGGGTGCCAGATGCCTGTCACTACTACCACCTCTACCCATGGGGGGCAGGATGCCTGTCACTACTACCACCCCTACCCATGGGGGCTGGATGCCTACCACCACTACCACCCCTACCCATGGGGTGCTAGATGCCTACCACTACTACTACCTCTACCCATGGGTGCCAGATGCCTACCACTACTACCACCTCTACCCATGGGGGGCAGGATGCCTACCACTACTACCACCTCTACCCATGGGGGCTGGATGCCTACCACTACTACCACCTCTACCCATGGGGGGCTGGATGCCTACCACTACTACCACCTCTACCCATGGGGGCTGGATGCCTACCACTACTACCACCTCTACCCATGGGGGCAGGATGCCTACCACCACTACCACCCCTACTCAGGGGGTGCTAGATGCCTACCACTACTACCACCTCTACCCATGGGTGCCAGATGCCTGTCACTACTACCACCTCTACCCATGGGGGGCAGGATGCCTGTCACTACTACCACCTCTACCCATGGGGAGCTGGATGCCTACCACCACTACCACCCCTACTCAGGGGTGCCAGATGCCTACCACTACTACCACCTCTACCCATGGGTGCCAGATGCCTACCACCACTACCACCTCTACCCATGGGGGCAGGATGCCTGTCACTACTACCACCTCCACCCATGGGGGGCTGGATGCCTACCACTACTACCACCTCTACCCATGGGTGCCAGATGCCTACCACCACTACCACCTCTACCCATGGGGGGCAGGATGCCTGTCACTACTACCACCTCCACCCATGGGGCCTGGATGCCTACCACTACTACCACCTCTACCCATGGGGGGCTGGATGCCTACCACTACTACCACCCCTACCCATGTGGGGCTGGATGCCTACCACCACTACCACCCCTACTCAGGGGGTGCTAGATGCCTACCACTACTACCACCTCTACCCATGGGGGGCAGGATGCCTGTCACTACTACCACCTCTACCCATGGGGGCTGGATGCCTACCACTACTACCACCTCTACCCATGAGGGGCAGGATGCCTACCACTACTACCACCCCTACCCATGTGGGGCTGGATGCCTACCACCACTACCACCCCTACTCAGGGGGTGCTAGATGCCTACCACTACTACCACCTCTACCCATGGGTGCCAGATGCCTGTCACTACTACCACCTCTACCCATGGGGGGCAGGATGCCTGTCACTACTACCACCTCTACCCATGGGGGGCTGGATGCCTACCACCACTACCACCCCTACCCATGGGGTGCTAGATGCCTACCACTACTACCACCTCTACCCATGGGTGCCAGATGCCTACCACCACTACCACCTCTACCCATGGGGGGCTGGATGCCTACCACTACTACCACCTCTACCCATGGGGGGCAGGATGCCTACCACTACTACCACCCCTACCCATGGGGTGCTAGATGCCTACCACTACTACCACCTCTACCCATGGGGGGCAGGATGCCTACCACTACTACCACCTCTACCCATGGGGGGCTGGATGCCTGTCAATACTACCACCTCTACCCATGGGGGGCAGGATGCCTGTCACTACTACCACCCCTACCCATGGGGGGCTGGATGCCTACCACTACTATCACCTCTACCCATGGGTGCCAGATGCCTACCACCACTACCACCTCTACCCATGGGGGGCAGGATGCCTGTCACTACTACCACCTCCACCCATGGGGGGCTGGATGCCTACCACTACTACCACCTCTACCCATGGGGGCAGGATGCCTGTCACTACTACCACCTCTACCCATGGGGGCTGGATGCCTACCACTACTACCACCTCTACCCATGGGGGGCAGGATGCCTGTCACTACTACCACCTCTACCCATGGGGGGCTGGATGCCTACCACTACTACCACCTCTACCCATGGGTGCCAGATGCCTACCACTACTACCACCTCTACCCATGGGGGGCAGGATGCCTGTCACTACTACCACCTCTACCCATGGGGGCTGGATGCCTACCACCACTACCACCCCTACTCAGGGGGTGCTAGATGCCTACCACTACTACCACCTCTACCCATGGGTGCCAGATGCCTACCACCACTACCACCTCTACCCATGGGGGGCAGGATGCCTGTCACTACTACCACCTCTACCCATGGGGGGCTGGATGCCTACCACTACTACCACCTCTACCCATGGGTGCCAGATGCCTACCACTACTACCACCTCTACCCATGGGGGGCAGGATGCCTGTCACTACTACCACCTCTACCCATGGGGGGCTGGATGCCTACCACTACTATCACCTCTACCCATGGGGGGCTGGATGCCTACCACTACTACCACCTCTACCCATGGGGGGCTGGATGCCTACCACTACTACCACCTCTACCCATGGGGGGCTGGATGCCTGTCACTACTACCACCTCTACCCATGGGGGGCAGGATGCCTGTCACTACTACCACCCCTACCCATGGGGGGCTGGATGCCTACCACCACTACCACCTCTACCCATGGGGGCAGGATGCCTACCACTACTACCACCCCTACCCATGTGGGGCTGGATGCCTACCACCACTACCACCCCTACTCAGGGGGTGCTAGATGCCTACCACTACTACCACCTCTACCCATGGGTGCCAGATGCCTGTCACTACTACCACCTCTACCCATGGGGGGCTGGATGCCTACCACTACTACCACCTCTACCCATGGGGGGCAGGATGCCTACCACTACTACCACCTCTACCCATGGAGGGCTGGATGCCTACCACTACTACCACCTCTACCCATGGGGGGCTGGATGCCTACCACTACTACCACCTCTACCCATGGGGGCTGGATGCCTACCACTACTACCACCTCTACCCATGGGGGGCTGGATGCCTGTCACTACTACCACCTCTACCCATGGGGGGCAGGATGCCTGTCACTACTACCACCCCTACCCATGGGGGCTGGATGCCTACCACCACTACCACCTCTACCCATGGGGGGCAGGATGCCTACCACTACTACCACCTCTACCCATGGGGGCTGGATGCCTACCACCACTACCACCCCTACTCAGGGGGTGCTAGATGCCTACCACTACTACCACCTCTACCCATGGGTGCCAGATGCCTACCACTACTACCACCTCTACCCATGGGGGGCAGGATGCCTGTCACTACTACCACCCCTACCCATGGGGGGCTGGATGCCTACCACCACTACCACCCCTACTCAGGGGGTGCTAGATGCCTACCACTACTACCACCTCTACCCATGGGTGCCAGATGCCTACCACTACTACCACCTCTACCCATGGGGGGCAGGATGCCTACCACTACTACCACCTCTACCCATGGGGGGCTGGATGCCTACCACTACTACCACCTCTACCCATGGGGGGCTGGATGCCTACCACTACTACCACCTCTACCCATGGGGGGCTGGATGCCTACCACTACTACCACCTCTACTCATGGGGGGCTGGATGCCTACCACTACTACCACCTCTACTCATGGGGTGCTGGATGCCTACCACTACTACCACCTCTACCCATGGGTGCTGGATGCCTGTCACTACTACCACCTCTAGCCATGGGGGCATGATGCCTGTCACTACTACCACCCCTACCCATGGGGGGCTGGATGCCTACCACCACTACCACCCCTACTCAGGGGGTGCTAGATGCCTACCACTACTACCACCTCTACCCATGGGTGCCAGATGCCTACCACCACTACCACCTCTACCCATGGGGGCAGGATGCCTGTCGCTACTACCACCTCCACCCATGGGGGGCTGGATGCCTACCACTACTACCACCTCTACCCATGGGTGCCAGATGCCTACCACCACTACCACCTCTACCCATGGGGGGCAGGATGCCTGTCACTACTACCACCTCCACCCATGGGGGCTGGATGCCTACCACTACTACCACCTCTACCCATGGGGGCCAGGATGCCTGTCACTACTACCACCTCTACCCATGGGGGGCAGGATGCCTGTCACTACTACCACCTCTACCCACGGGGGCTGGATGCCTACCACTACTACCACCTCTACCCATGGGGAGCAGGATGCCTACCACTACTACCACCCCTACCCATGTGGGGCTGGATGCCTACCACCACTACCACCCCTACTCAGGGGGTGCTAGATGCCTACCACTACTACCACCTCTACCCATGGGGGGCAGGATGCCTGTCACTACTACCACCTCTACCCATGGGGGGCTGGATGCCTACCACTACTACCACCTCTACCCATGAGGGGCAGGATGCCTACCACTACTACCACCCCTACCCATGTGGGGCTGGATGCCTACCACCACTACCACCCCTACTCAGGGGGTGCTAGATGCCTACCACTACTACCACCTCTACCCATGGGTGCCAGATGCTTGTCACTACTACCACCTCTACCCATGGGGGGCAGGATGCCTGTCACTACTACCACCCCTACCCATGGGGGGCTGGATGCCTAACACCACTACCACCCCTACTCAGGGGTGCTAGATGCCTACCACTACTACCACCTCTACCCATGGGTGCCAGATGCCTACCACCACTACCACCTCTACCCATGGGGGCTGGATGCCTACCACTACTACCACCCCTACCCATGGGGGCTGGATGCCTACCACTACTATCACCTCTACCCATGGGTGCCAGATGCCTACCACTACTACCACCTCTACCCATGGGGGGCAGGATGCCTGTCACTACTACCACCTCCACCCATGGGGGCTGGATGCCTACCACTACTACCACCTCTACCCATGGGGGGCTGGATGCCTACCACTACTACCACCTCTACCCATGGGGGCAGGATGCCTGTCACTACTACCACCTCTACCCATGGGGGGCTGGATGCCTACCACCACTACCACCTCTACCCATGGGGTGCTGGATGCCTACCACTACTACCACCTCTACCCATGGGGAGCAGGATGCCTACCACTACTACCACCTCTACCCATGGGGGGCTGGATGCCTGCCACTACTACCACCTCTACCCATGGGGGCTGGATGCCTACCACCACTACCACCTCTACCCATGGGGGGCAGGATGCCTACCACTACTACCACCCCTACCCATGTGGGGCTGGATGCCTACCACCACTACCACCCCTACTCATGGGGTGCTAGATGCCTACCACTACTACCACCTCTACCCATGGGTGCCTAGATGCCTGTCACTACTACCACCTCTACCCATGGGGGGCTGGATGCCTACCACTACTACCACCTCTACCCATGGGGGGCAGGATGCCTACCACTACTACCACCTCTACCCATGGAGGGCTGGATGCCTACCACTACTACCACCTCTACCCATGGGGGGCTGGATGCCTACCACAACTACCACCTCTACCCATGGGGGGCTGGATGCCTACCACTACTACCACCTCTACCCATGGGGGGCTGGATGCCTGTCAATACTACCACCTCTACCCATGGGGGGCAGGATGCCTGTCACTACTACCACCCCTACCCATGGGGGGCTGGATGCCTACCACCACTACCACCTATACCCATGGGGGGCAGGATGCCTACCACTACTACCACCCCTACCCATGTGGGGCTGGATGCCTACCACCACTTCCACCCCTACTCAGAGGGTGCTAGATACCTACCACTACTACCACCTCTACCCATGGGTGCCAGATGCCTGTCACTACTACCACCTCTACCCATGGGGGGCAGGATGCCTGTCACTACTACCACCCCTACCCATGGGGGGCTGGATGCCTACCACCACTACCACCCCTACTCAGGGGGTGCTAGATGCCTACCACTACTACTACCTCTACCCATGGGTGCCAGATGCCTACCACTACTACCACCTCTACCCATGGGGGGCAGGATGCCTACCACTACTACCACCTCTACCCATGGGGGGCTGGATGCCTACCACTACTACAACCTCTACCCATGGGGGGCTGGATGCCTACCACTACTACCACCTCTACCCATGGGGGGCTGGATGCCTACCACTACTACCACCTCTACCCATGGGGTGCTAGATGCCTACCACTACTACCACCTCTACCCATGGGTGCCAGATGCCTGTCACTACTACCACCTCTACCCATGGGGGGTAGGATGCCTGTCACTACTACCACCCCTACCCATGGGGGGCTGGATGCCTACCACCACTACCACCCCTACTCAGGGGTGCTAGATGCCTACCACTACTACCACCTCTACCCATGGGTGCCAGATGCCTACCACCACTAGCACCTCTACCCATGGGGGCAGGATGCCTACCACCACTACCACCCCTACTCAGGGGGTGCTAGATGCCTACCACTACTACTACCTCTACCCATGGGTGCCAGATGCCTACCACTACTACCACCTCTACCCATGGGGGGCAGGATGCCTACCACTACTACCACCTCTACCCATGGGGGGCTGGATGCCTACCACTACTACAACCTCTACCCATGGGGGGCTGGATGCCTACCACTACTACCACCTCTACCCATGGGGGCTGGATGCCTACCACTACTACCACCTCTACCCATGGGGTGCTAGATGCCTACCACTACTACCACCTCTACCCATGGGTGCCAGATGCCTGTCACTACTACCACCTCTACCCATGGGGGTAGGATGCCTGTCACTACTACCACCCCTACCCATGGGGGGCTGGATGCCTACCACCACTACCACCCCTACTCAGGGGGTGCTAGATGCCTACCACTACTACCACCTCTACCCATGGGTGCCAGATGCCTACCACCACTAGCACCTCTACCCATGGGGGCAGGATGCCTGTCGCTACTACCACCTCCACCCATGGGGGGCTGGATGCCTACCACTACTACCACCTCTACCCATGGGTGCCAGATGCCTACCACCACTACCACCTCTACCCATGGGGGGCAGGATGCCTGTCACTACTACCACCTCCACCCATGGGGGGCTGGATGCCTACCACTACTACCACCTCTACCCATGGGGGGCAGGATGCCTGTCACTACTTCCACCTCTACCCATGGGGGCTGGATACCTACCACTACTACCACCTCTACCCATGGGGGGCAGGATGCCTGTCACTACTACCACCTCTACCCACGGGGGGCTGGATGCCTACCACTACTACCACCTCCACCCATGGGGGGCAGGATGCCTACCACTACTACCACCCCTACCCATGTGGGGCTGGATGCCTACCACCACTACCACCCCTACTCAGGGGGTGCTAGATGCCTACCACTACTACCACCTCTACCCATGGGGGGCAGGATGCCTGTCACTACTACCACCTCTACCCATGGGGGGCTGGATGCCTACCACTACTACCACCAGCACACAACTGAACCAG